>JAOVVI020019122.1:0-10192 GCA_028571085.2 Nepenthes alata
CAGGCGAGCGCGGGGGCTTCGGACGGATGGATTTCGAACAGAACGGACTTTAAATCGACAACCCACAACCCGACGTCGATAAGAATACATACGGTCACGAAATATGCCAATTAGACAAATGTCTCTAACACTTTGAACTTAGGATTTACAATGTAAAATTATGGTATTTTATTTTAGATTAATTAAACGTACAATTAGAAGTTATTATCAATTAGAAAAATTAATATGCATGTGATATTTTTAGGAGTCGAGAATTTACATTTGAGTTTGATGGTTTAAACGAGTTTGTTTTAAGAAGTTGGTCCAATAATATTCTGATAAATTTTTTGCGTTAGTAAATTTTTAAGTTGATTGAATTAATTGTTTGTCAGAGTTAATTAAAACTATTAAATATTTATGTTATGTGGTATATTATTGTAATTTAATTAAATTAGTTGGAAGGGTAAATCGGAAAACGTGTAAACCCTTGTTTTCCCTTGGAAACCGTACCCTTAATCACCAAATCCCGAGTCCCCTATCTTGAACTTTCTAGCCGCCACTTAGTTGGAAAACTTAAGCTTATTTGGTGGCTAATTTGTTATCGTATTGGGAGGGCTACGGGGATGAAATGAAGATAAAATGCAAGGGATTTAAATGGGAAGAACTTTTAAGGAATAAAAGGAAACTAATCCCTTTTTGTTAGCTAACTCTAGCCGCCCATTCATTGTGTGTTAACCCTAATTATTTTGTTGTGTTAGCTAGTGAAAGGAAGAGAAAAAGGGCAGCGAAGTGAGGGATAATCAGGAGTTTTTATTGAATTTGAAAAATAAAGGAGGGAAAAGTCAAAACAAACCCTAGACAGTTATTATCTCTAAACCCTAAAAAGCATACTATTTATCCCTACTTTCCTCTTTTCTCCTCACTTGAAGAGAGAGAAGAGAGCGGGCGAGATGAGCTAGTTGGAGGAGAAGGTGGCCGTTTGTAAGGAAGAAAGGAGAGAGAAGAGAGGAGATCCAATTGGGTCAAGTAAGCTTTCCCTCTTCTTTGTATAATCATCTCTCAAGTAAGTTATTCATGTACATTCTTGTGAAAGTATTTTTGTTTCTTGTGTTTCCTTTCATCATTTATCTCAAACTCCTTTTGAAATTTTATCAAATCAAGAAAAATCATATAGTTATGAGCTTTCATTTATTCTTGAAACTATGATATGATTTTTACCTTTTATAGCATTAAAAAAGACCCATGTATTCTTCCAAAAAGTGAGTACATGTCATGGTACTTCAGTTCTAATTAATGGATGTGCATTGATATGATTAATGTTATGCTTATTTTTTATGCCATGAAAACTCCATGTTAGAATCAAAAGTATATTTTTTGCATGATTTTATAATGATATTGTTGCGTCTCTAGGCCCGCGATTGTTGTACGGATTAGGGAGTCTTCAAATTCCTAAGCGCGCGGTAGCGTCAGGACAATAGTTCGGTCTCCGTATCTCTTAACCTGGAACTTGCACAACACAATCGACAAACAAGAGGTCAGAAGTCCGGCGAGATTTTTCCTACCACGGTAACTTTGACGCTCAAGTCAGCAAGCTCCCGCAATAAACTGTGAGGTCACACTCGCTCGAGGCGGTATGAGGATGTATGCTGATGATGCGTGAGTATGACTATGCATAGAGTGGAGATGCAATGAGCATGTGTGGAAGGTCTGGCTTCCGTAGTGCACCGCTATGAGTGGCTAACTCCCGCTGCCTAAGAAGGCGAGGGGGCTCGGATGTTTGAGATGACGACGTGCGTTGGGCTCAAGGGTCCAAGGTCTTTCAGGATCCGTTTTTCAGGGTTAGGAGGTGCTCGAGAGACTTAGAGTCCAAGCGATCGAGAGTTTATTCTCCTTTTTTGTGGAACCAACCCCTCTTCCATAGGGGGGAGGGAGCTTTTATAGTATCCCTCTCAGTGGACGTTGGGCTCGAGAATACCCGTTGCTAGGGTTCTTTGGCCGCTGGTCGCTGTCGTTATACGCTGGTAATCTCGCTGTCGTTTCGTGGTCGTTGGCAGACTTATCGGAGCTGCCGTGCACGTTTAGCTTTCCCTTGAAAGGGGATTCGACGGCTGCCTGCCAGCAGCCGCCTGAGCCGTTGATACAGGCTTGTCTATGCTCCTACTGGCTGGATCGTTCCACACCTATGGCCGCTCATTAATGCGAAGCAGAGCTTTTATCCTTTACCGTCAGCTGGGCGTCACGTGGGCTTCCTGCGCAGTGGGCTAGGCCTTCGTTGTTCATGAGCATTGACACGGGACCCAACAGATATATTTCAGATCTATATTTTTTTAATGTGTAGAAGAATATATATTTGTATATCTAAAAGATAAAACCTAGACCTTAAAGGTCGTCACCTTTGGTGCACTTGTAGAGGTAAAAAAAACAGCTTTTTATCCTGTATGATAATATGTTTATGGACCTACAATTGGCTTAGTAGCCATGTGCTTCTATGACGGGGTAAAACCCAACTATGTGTGTTATACAAGGAAATGTTTAGATCTATGCTTTTACCTAAGTGGCCATAAACTTGTGGTACCAAGTGTGAGCTAAATCCATACCCGTATACATATTGCATAATAGCTATGGGATATCTAAGATCTACTTAGTGTACATTTGACAATATGTTAAAATTGTGATATTTTTAATGTAACAGACATTATGTGTGGTGGTCGTGCACTTAAAAGAAGTAAAAGAACAATCATGAGCATGTGGTTTTATATTATAAGATGATCAATTTGGAAATATAAGTTATCCATATTAGAAATATGATTGGATATGAAATATAAGATGATTGGGCTTATAAGTTGTCATAGGTGTGGGCTTAACTTTCATTGTGGGTTGTACAGTGCACTGTTGAGGGAAGTTAGGGGCCCTACTTAGTAAAGTTTTACTCTAAAACTATTTAGGAATAATCGAAAATAAAAGCCCTAAGATTAGACTTGATATAATAGAGGTTGACTGAGTAGGAACATGAGGAAGTACTCACATGCAAACCTACTCTTTTGGTCCTTTTGTTTGATTTGTTTGATATTCATGTCTTTTGTTTATTGTTATTTCACTCCATCTATTGTTTTATGGTTAGGCAAAAAATATTATATGAAAATATTAAGATATTATGAAATATGAAACTTGTAGAATTTTAGTATAGTCTATAATTTATTTTATGTCCTAATAGATCGATCTTTATTAATTTTTAAATAAATATTTATAATCATATGACCATCATAATGTGTAATATTGATGAATACCATAGCAATGGATATTGGTTTGACATGTTAGAAAGTCTCATAAGATTCTTGCACAAGCCTCATTGGTGTGGAGTCACCAAAGAGCACCTTGTTGGAGATTCTAGCATACTCTATTTCAGTATGGAATTTCAAAAGATTCTAGAACACCCTGCATTGATGTGGAGTCTTTAAGATGCAAGTGTGTGAGACCCAAGCATACCCTATTTTGGCATGAAGTCTCAGGAGATTCTAGCATATTCTGTGTTGGTGTGGAGTCTCAATAGTGTTGTTAATTGAGCCGAGCCAGACCGACATGACATGGATACAAGTCATGGCATATCAGGCACAGTGCAAGACCATTCATAATCTGGTTTAGCACAGCATTTGAGCTGCTTATATTAGGCCATCGAACCGTGTCTTCCAAGGCCATGCTAGATTAGGGATGAAACAAAAAAGATATATTTTTTTTAAATGATAAAATTTTAAAAAATAAGATAAAAAATTAAAATATTCCAAATATTATCAATAAATAAATTATATTTTAATCATTCCATAAAATATTTGATGTTATAATTTTTTTTTAAAGAAAAACATATATAAGAATTTACTTATTTTAAAGTTGCTTTTGCATTTTCACTAGTGTTTTGCTAGTGCCGCTTCTATACTCATATTTATCATTAAACTTAAAATATTTCTGACGTAATCGTTTGCGTCTAACCAATCCTTAAAGAAAATGGTCATTTTATTGCATTTAATATCATTTTATTTATTTAGTCTACTATTCGAACCCAATCATTGAAAGTTGTGTCAAATAAAATTACACTTGTTAGTGTGGTTAAAAGATTCCTTGTTATTAATACGAGTATGAAAAAATATATACTTGTTAATCTTCCATCATTCAAAAATCTCGAGCTCTGATTAACTGTTTGAAAAATCAAAAATATTGCCGGACTATAACTAGTGGAGAAGTTTAGCTGTTATTATATTTTTAATAACCGGATATAAACCACCTCCGGTCTATAGCAAAATCAAAGTAAATCACATCCACTAAGAGGCCCATGATCAATTCTACTGTTTGCATCTATTAGTGAATTGGATGGTTTTGGTATTAATTATAGAGAACATAAGTTGTATATTACATACTAGTTGTAATGGACTCGTGCTTTCTTTCTTTTATATTGTCGGTCATCTCTATGTTAATATAGAATTCTTTAAATGATATTTATACCCACAAAAATTCACGTGCGAGCCTATAATTTAATGAGATATGCTAGTATTAGAGGATTTCACCAATATTTAAAAAACATATATTAAAATATAACGTTGGTGAATACTTTATTCTTAATACATTTGGATAATTATTTTTCTAAATTTTATATTTACCTCCATCATCAATATTGTATATTAAGAATCATAATCATTCCAATAAAGTGTTAAATTATTAGTAAATAACAATAATTGGCTTAATAATTGGTTCAATATTGTGTAGCAGGTACCTGTAAATGTGGTAGTATTAAATTAAAATATTTCTAAAAATATTTTCTCAAATTAATTATTTTCGAATCGATATCTATCATAAGCTCAAGCAATGAGATATGTTTTTATTGTGAAAGATGAGTAAAATAGAATAAAAAGGATATGTGATATCCGATCAGCTAATTAGAGTTCCATCATGCCGCATTGTCAATCTTTATTTTATTATAATTGAGTTTATTTTGTATGCATAACGTCCTTAATTGCTAATTCTAAAAAAATTATTTTAATAAAGAAAATAATTCTTTAATTTCTTCATAAGAGGAGGAATAAAAAGTAAAATATCCTTGACAAAAGATTAATAATATCACATAAATAATTTATAAAAATAATTTATTATTTAAAATTAAAAAAAATTATGATTTAAATGATAAAATAGTGGCATCATTATTTAAAGTATTGTCACAAGTTATGAAAAAAAATATTAGATATTTTGTTTTTATTTATAATAGTATTAA
The DNA here is from genome assembly GCA_028571085.2 of Nepenthes alata. Lineage (NCBI taxonomy): Eukaryota > Viridiplantae > Streptophyta > Magnoliopsida > Caryophyllales > Nepenthaceae > Nepenthes > Nepenthes alata. The sequence goes on from JAOVVI020019122.1 coordinate 5,237, forward strand.
TTGACATAGAAATTATGGAAGCAGTTTGTGGATATTTAAAAACTTTAAAACAAATAATTTTTTGTTGTAATTTTTAATTTTCAAAAATATAGTGTATGAAAATACATATATAAGGTAAGTTATTACTTAATAATCATAAACTACTAGTTAAAAAATATAACATTTTGTTTATCTTAAATTTGAAATTAATTCTAGTTTAATTTGTAAAATAGTATGTCTGAATATTTCTTTATATTTGCGTCACAAACACTACTATATGTAATTTTCAAATTTATAGTCTTTTCGTAACATTCCAAATTTTTATCTGTTATAATTTGATTTATTTATTTTTGGGTAATTTGAGTGTGATAAAAAAATAATTAAATATTATAAAAATTTTAAAAAATATTTAGAATTGTTGAGTCGGTGCTCAGAATGTGTCCATTCAGTCGCTCGAATATCGATTTAGATTTTGAGATTTAACGAAAAAAAATAAGTATATATATTTTATATAATAATAATAATAATAATAATAATAAGCAGGAAGCTGGATACGGGGAGGGGGTTTTCGCGGGGAGAAAGAACAGAAGCTTCGGGGAGAGAGAGAGGGAGGAAGAAGGGAGAGAAACGGCCAAACGAAGCTCTCCAGGCTCAATTTCGAGCTTAAACTAGTTTGAGAAATGGTAGTTCGGATCAAGGCAAGTACTCCCATACCCTTTCTATTTCCTCTTTTGATTTTTATTCTTTTTTTGGGATATTTTTATCCTGATACTCATCCAAATCATGAGGGATATATAGTCCATAATTATTACTTAAAGTACTTATAGTATTTGTCTGATTTGCCTTCTGTTTGCCCTGGTTTGGCATTGCCAAACCCTAACCCACGCCCAATTTGAGATTTCCCCATTCCCCTTGATTATATGCTAAATTGACTCTAAAATATGAATCACCATGTTCCAATTATGCATATATATCGGCCGGATATACGATCTCACAGGTATCAACCCATTTGCGGCATCCAAATGCTCTAAATTAATACTGTTACTGTTCACCCGAGAATAAATAAAAATTTTGTATACTTTCACCATAATTAATTGTTATAAATGTATGACTAATTGCATGTGTTTAATTATAAGCTCCGAAAAAATATGATTGTACTCCGTATGTGGAAGAAATGTGTTCCGGAGGCCCCCAAAGTGATAATTACTTAATGTGGTAAGGAATTCTAATCTTTCCTATGCATTGTGACATCTCTGCATCTAAATTGACATGTAAGATGACTTAAATTCGAAGAAAAGATAGTAATCAGATATGTAATCAGAGAGAAGTCTACAATGTGTTTTGGGATCAAATGGTTCTCCCGGATGGAGATATTGTGAGTTAAATTGTGGTGGACATTCCCTCAAGTGAATAAGAACCCGTAAAATTAGGACCATGGAATTACGATATAAAGGTAATACCCCTTAGCTTGCTAGTAGCATTATAGCAGAGACTCAAGGATCACCCTGACTGTGTATTTTAACGGGTAATGTTCTTGGCAAGCTTTTGAATATTACCGTTGAAGGACAATGACTATCCCTGGGCCCCGAGGGTACATGTGGGGGCCTTGTGTTATCTGCCCGTCTACGGGCATGATATGTAGATGGCCATTACCTCTGGATCAATAATAAGAGTTTATAACCTTTGATCATTGTGGTGTATCAGACCCTCATCCGTAAAGATAAATAATCATGCATAAAGTATATCTCAAAGAGAAGTAAATTGTATTCCAAAGTATATGTAATTATGTTCCTGTTTATGCATCCCTTTCATAATTATGCCACTTTTCATCGCTGATCTTTGATTATATTATCTTCTTCTTTTGTTTATAATGCACTTACTGAACTGTTAGCTCACTCTTAGTTCTCTTTCCTTTCAAATGAGCAAGCCATTATGCCCGACAAGTTCGAATAGGCTGTTAGTGTAGGATAGGCAGCTGATACGGATTGAAAAGCTTTCGAGGACTTAGTTTTGTTATTTTGTATAAGGCACAGATATTGTATTAATTATTTTGATACTTGTGGTCGTATATGCATGTTTGATGATGATGGTGGAAGTATAATTAGTTTTCGCTGTTCATTGTTAGATATAGTAGCTTCCGAGGTATCTTTTGTGCTTGTAATTGGTTCATATTCGGCATCCTTTCTGAGCCGGTGTTGTACCGAAATTGCGATGTTGGTGCCACTCGTGTGTTTGATGTGGTGATTGGGATTCCGTGTTTATGTTGCATGTATACTGTGGATTCTGTACAGGGTTTTGTATTGGTTTTGTATTTGGCAGATGTCCATTTTATAGACGAAATTCTGTCAAATTTTTAGTAGAATTTTTGATCCGTTATACTTTCACCATAAGAAAAAAGGCTCTTGAAGTGAACGATACATTCTGTCTATCCTTCTTGTTTTAACCTTTGATCATGCTGAAAAGTTTATAATCTTATGCCACCTGAAAATATTAGTTTAATTTATGTTAATGATAATAGTGTATCTCATGCTTTTCTATGTGTTGCTTTTGTTGTCTCATATCTTTAGAACTTTTATATGTACAAATTTTTAATTTTTTTAACAAATAACTTTTTATTGACAATTAATTAATTTAATTTTAAAAGGTTATCGTATAATATTAAAATATTTCATAGGAGGCCAGCTAGAACTAGGAGTAATGATATCTAGGAGAGGTTAAAATTTTACTATTCAAAACCACTATCAGTGTGGGATGTAGATATGATTGGAGTATCATAATAATGTTTTTTAAAATTCTTTTGCTACCAAAAATAGAAAAATTATGTGTCTTAATTAACAATTAAATTGTCAACAATAACATTAATATTTAAATTATAGGTAAAATTAATAATAATAATAACATTATATCAATATCACTTGTTTTAGAGCTAAAGAATACAGAGTAAAAAGAGTAGAGAGAGTAGAAATATCTTAAGTTCAAATGAGTAAGGCACATGAGTATTTATAATTTTTTAATTTTTTAATATAAAAATTTAAAACATGTGTATGCACACATAGATAATAGGCCTTGCCTGGCTAGGCCGAATTGTGCCATGGGCCGGCATGTTGTCTCCCTCAACTTGACAAGGTTCGTAGTGTTAGGCCGTGCGATGCCAGGACAAGGGTAGCACTATCTATTCACCACATTTAAGTCTCAAAAGAGTAAGTGTAACAAACGATTTCATGGTTTATACTTACGATATCATAATTATTATATTTTGAATAAATATTATAAATAATTATACTTTTAACAATTGAAATAAAGTGTTGGAACTATGAAGGCTGGCGGCTAATGGGCACAATGACCACATATAAACATATTTGAGATGGAATCACAACACTTCATGCACGGATGATGAGCGTTCATGCATTTGGGCCTTGTGCCTAATCTATGCAGGACCAGCATCTGTGTGCCACTCAACCCATTTAACGGCTCTCGCATGATTTTTTGAACATTTTGTGAAAAGAAGAGGAGAGAAGGTAGAGAAAGAGGACAGAGAATATGAGAGAGAAAGTGAAGAAAATTAATTTTAAGACTATTTTAAATTATATCGGATAAATATTTAGTTTAAAATAAGTATATCTAAATTTATTGTTTCATCTATTGTTGAAATCATTTGATTTACCTTTGAATTACTATTTAGATATATATGCACATCGCCTTTGTTGCTCATTTTGAATATTTGTTAGTTGCATGTCTATTTTCGCTAAGATTTGGAAAATTTTGAAAGTTTATATATACATGTAAAATATTGATCACAAAATTATGAATCTTTAGCTATTTAATTTTGTATCTTATTTTTATATAAATCTTTGACAAAACATTTACATTATAAAATTGAATAGAAAATTCACTTTGTCTAATTTTGGAATGTTTTAGATAATGTAACATTTTTTTTTACTAAATACAAATCATTATAAGAGAATTAATAGTTTAGATTCAAATATATCATAACATATTACATAAAGATCAAAGTTGAAGAGTTTATAATACCGAAATATTAACAGCCTACCAATAAGTCTTATATAGTAGCGTATCAGTCTTGGTTTGTTGGGATTATATATGACCCGATCTTTAAAATTGTCCTATGATATAGTTGATACATGAGTCACGGATTCTTGGTTCTAAGGTTTTCATGTGTTTTTTATGCAATTTTTCAGTTTTTAATTTTTTTGATATGCTTTCACATATTTCTTTAGTCTTTCTACATTTTTCATACGCTTCATATGTTTTCATATATTTATATATATTAGACAATTTATAAACTTTCATAATTTGAACATGCTTATCAATAATTGCATATTTCATATTTTTGTATGCGATTATGATTTACTATCCTTTATGCTTATTTTATTTATATATATTGATATATTATGTACATACTTTATTAAAAGTTAAGCTGACATTTGAAATGTTTTAAAATCCATTTCAAATTAACGGACTTAGATATTTTATAGGAATACACAGAGAACTATTTGAGGAAAATAGTTCAAAATTTTTTATTTATGTTTTTCTTTGGGCATGTAATCATATTTGGATACTGTCCTTTAAGAATTGATGTTTAATTTTTGCTATATGCATATTTGGAGTATAGGTAGATACTTTTTTTGCATAATATTTTTAAAATTGAGCAGGTACAATGTATTTATGTAGAATAGGTATAGTATAGAATCCATGGGACCACTATTGTTATACCTTCGGCTATTGTTATATGGCTAGGTTTGTAGTGTCTGATCCAAATTTTGATCTGGATCTTTATTTTGGTTAAATTTTATTTTGATGTTTTATTATTTGCTTGTTTTGGGAGCGTGACATGGGTTGGTATCATAACATTTGTTGTGAGGGAAGTATCTTAACTAATGCAGAAATTAAACTCTATAATTTGCATCGTGATAAGTACAAGATATCTCGAGGCTAAGGTGATGGTTCTAGTCACAA
>JAOVVI020019123.1:0-10192 GCA_028571085.2 Nepenthes alata
ATGGAGAATTATGAATCAATTGTGTTGTTAAACCTAGAACGGAGGATAATCTTATCAAATTATCAGATATTCGAATGACTAAACAGTTGGTAATTAAAAAAATTGAGGTACCAAATGACCACTCAGTTAATTAATTTAAACGATTAATTTTGACAAATAATTACATGAATTGATGGATGAATGGTTGAAGTAATTAAAATGTTATATGTAATGGTTAGACTATTTAATTTTTAATCAATATAACTCCTTAATTAATATGCAATCACACCTCTCTAGGAATAACATATTGATTGGTAATAATGTTATAAACACGTCAATTTTTTTTAAATAAAAGAACCAATTTTGAACCACTCATAAAAATAGTAAGCAAAACTCTATTATGTATACACTTATAAATCTGAAACATTACGGAGCCAAATCTTCCATTTTTTTCTCTCTAATCTTCAAGCTCTTATCATCTTTTATTTTCTTGAAAAGATTTTTAATTTAAATTTTAAAAAATATTGCAGTAAGCAAGTCCAGTATCATTTGACCTATTATTAATTATTATGATGTGTATGATTTGGATTAAAAGGTTCAAAGGACTAACCTGATTCCATTCGGATGATTATCCAGATACGAGAAACATATTAATAATTATGTTTTTTGATACGTTCTAAATCCAAATTTTGAACAAATTCGGGTCAAATTGGGCCGTCAGATTTTGGTTACCGTCCTTCGTGCTTGGAGTACTGCACACCACAACTTCAAACAAGAGGTCAGGTGATGAAAAAATTTTATCCCATAAAAAATATTCCGATGCTCAAATCAGTAAATAACCTTCTGAGGGTGAGAAGATAAATGCGGAGAATTCAATGGTGAATGCTAAGGTTGGGATTGGAGAATGATGGTCGGAGATGCACTCGTGGCGAGTGACTTCGATCGACGATGCTTATGTAGAGTAGTTTCTCCAAATACTTGGTTCGCAGGGAACTAGTAACAGAGAAGGAGAGCATTGGGATGCTTTTACAACTTAGAGAGCTTCTGTTAGCTTGAGTCTACAAGAGTGCGTGTCTATGAAGGGAGTCTCCACGGCCTTTTATAGTCGTGGACTCCCGCTGCCTTCTTTAGCTGGCGAGGTAGGATGCCCACTTTTTTTGGGAGTCGTTTCCTTCTTCAGCATGGGCGTAGGTGCCATTCTGGGCTACAACGGTCAAGAAGGAGGACTCCCTTCCTTCTGTGGACATGACCGTTAGGACGTATTCTGAGGATTGCACGCTGATTTGTAAGCCTTCTTTTCATGATGTGCTTTGATTCTGCGAGATTTCTGTTACAGATGAAATTGCCTTTCTTGGAGGTGCGGGGAATTAGGGAAAATGACTGTTGAGGCTTGGAAAGGTATGCGCGGGTTGATTTTTATCTGGGTTGCATTTAACTTGGGCCACGTCCTACCTATTTGCTGCATTTTTCTGATCAACGGCAGCGTTGATCGTCCCAATAATAAATGGGCCACTATTGATTATGGGGTACTTACCCCTCTTTGGTCGGCACACTACTGACGCCCCCATTACTAGCCCCCAGTACTAATGGCCTGGATCTCTGACTTCCAGCATGTTCACGATGAGACGTGACTGACTGTGTCATCTTCTCAGGTCTGTCACATATTCTCTTTTTCACTGTTCTTAGCGTGATTCTCCTACTTTTTAATTCTCTACAGATTTGTCAACACTGTTACCTTTTGGTATTTAGTGCTTTCGTATGCACTATAAATTGGGAAGCTTTCGACATTCCTCAGCATGGTCTTTTTTTGATGCCTGAGGTGATGTCACGGGAGCTCGACTTGGTCGGGAAACTTGCTGCCCTAGCCTCTAGTTTGGAACTTAGGTGGTTTGCACTCTCTGGCACTGCCGTTTTGAGTCATGAAACTTGAACTACTTTGGCCACCCCTTTTCGTGTAGGATGTCGCTTTGGCCACCCCTTTTCGTGGGGGTAGTTGTTATCAAAATTTGAATATGGGTTCGAGCCTTCCCACATTCAAATCTTGATAACTATTTCGGAGGGTTGTGGGGCCCCTCAAGCAACTCTCCTATGTTTCTTTAGAGAACCGTCATGTATTGGCCTATGTTGACCGTGTAACTTGTAAAGAGGAAGTTAATAAGAAAACTTATAGTTATTTTTGCCTTCGTCTTTTGCTGCCATGCATATCTCACTATCATTTATTTTTCGCTACATAGTAGATGTTTGTCGATCCGTTAACTGTATTGCTTGAATCCCGTGAATTGAGTGGAAGCAAATGTTTACCGGATTCATTGACCGTTTCGCTTAAATATGAAGAACGGAGTGGAAGTGTAATGTTTGAATCCAGAGAATGGAGTGGAGCAAATGTTGACCGGATTCACTGACTGTAACGCTTGAATCCGAAGAACGGAGTGGAAGCAAACATTGACAAAATGCATTGACCATGTCGCTTGAATCCGGAGAACGAAGTACAAGCGAACATTGACAAGATTCGTTGATAGTATCGCTTGTATCCGGAGAACCGAGTGGAGAGGATGTTGACTCGATTCATTGACCACAACATTTGAATCCGGAGAACAGTGCTAAAGTAAGCATTGATCGGATTCACTGACCGTAACATTTGAATTTGAAGAATGGAGCAAAAGTGGATATTGACCAGATTCGTCGACTGCAACGTTTAAATCCAAAGAACGGAGCAAAAGTGGATGTTGACTGGATTCGTTGACCATAACATTAGAATCCAGAGAACGTAGGGGGGTTGCCTTTGATGCGTTGTTCTGTTATGCCGCTGGATGAGCAATCGAAGGGCCGTAGTGCCGTTTTAGGACTCCCGCCACTCTAAGCGGCCCGTTGCCTTCTGCCACGTGTCACCGCGTAGGGTGGTTGTAATCCCGGCAATTAATTTGCCAGAAGATATGACTTGACTGCGCCCTCTCCGGAATTGACATATGTCCGGTATGATTGCCACACCTTTTCGATGCGCTGTTTCTCTTTAGCGGCTGTGATCCTTATAAAAGCTTCACGGTAGTTCAAACTTTCCTCGCTCTTTTCTTCTCCAAAACATCTCAAGTCTTCGTCTCCCCCTTCTATTCTGCTTCCATGGCACCTTCAGTTAATAAAAATTCCTACGTCATTTCTTCCGGTGAAGTGAGTGAACTCTATGTTTAGTACAACATCCAGTCCCACATTGTGTTCTCGATTCCTGGGGAGTTGAATCGGGCTTGCTCTCCTCCGATTGGCCATATTGCTGTCAACGAGGCTTACCTGCGAAGTGGGCTTCGTCTCCCAGTCCCTGAGGAGCGTTTCCGCATTTTTATGGAGTTTTGCATCCCATCGCACGACTTTACGTGAATATTGCTCGTTATCTTTGCTCACTCTGTATATTTCTCTGCCACCATTGACAGTTACTGATGATGGAGGCTGTGAAGGTTATGTTTTGATTTACCCAGAGTAGGGGCTGTATTTTGCTTTCTCCTAGGGAGTTGTGCATCAGTGGAGCGATCTACGAGTCAGTTAAGAATTCAAAAGATCGATTCTTCTTCATGCAACTTTCTAATGGCTAGCCCCTATCCAGGGAATGGGGCAATGTCCTCATGGACTTTACTGAGAAGCCCACTAAGAAAGAGGTAGAGGCTGTGGAGCCGCTGCTGATGTTGGCAATGGAGCACCTTTCTGAGTTCAGGAGGGATCACCTGGTATCTTGGGAGGAGCTCAGGAGAGCTCGCTGGGGTCCTCCCTTACCAGTCCAAAAGTTCAAAGCTCCACCGCTAATGGCATCACAGCCTAAGAGGAAGGTTAGGGCTCTCACCATTGGCAACTCTCCTAGCAACCCTAGGAAGAAAAGGGCAGTGCCAGTTGTGGCTTCGTCCTTGTCCTCCATCAAGACAAATTACCGCATGGTTGGACAACCGGCAGGGGTCAGGGATCATTCTGTGGTGGAGACTCCAGCTATCTTTTCAGACTTGGGAGTCATCCAGGGGGTTGCTGCCGGGGAGCTCATCATTGCGCCATTGCTACCGAGCAATTATGTACCACTCGTGGAGTTGGCGCCGAAAATGGGAGGGATAAGGGAGCTAGACCTCGAGCCACCTGTGGAACCGATGGAGATTGGTGAGGTTAGTCTCACTGCTGCTTTGCTCCCTGATGCCGTGGGCGGTGTCATAGTTACTTCAATGGAGGTCCTTTCTAGTGGAGCAGAAACTGCAGAGGGAGAGAAGACTTCTACATAGGTAGCCCCAACAATTGCCACACTCTGTCTCTTGGTTGGTCCATCACGGAACCTCTCATCACAGAGCTCGGGGTTACAGGGACTGGTGAGGAAAAAGAAGATGCACAAGTTTTTGACGGTAAGCTCTTGAGAGGAGCTTTTTCTTTCTCTTAATTCTGCCGGCTTGATTGACTTGTTTTTGTTGGGATTATTGGACTAGAGGATCCTTCGTGCAATGTCGAAGGGCTTACGCCAACAAAATAAGATGATTCTGGAAAGGGAGGAGGAAATTCTCTGGATGACGGAGCTCCTAAGTCGCTCTGATGCCCTTGCCGTTGAAGCCCAAAGATATAGGGATGAGAGCGTCGCCATGCCCGAAGTGTCCAAGAGGAAAATGCCACCCTCAAGACTAAGTTAGCAGAGCTAAGAGAGGGGCTGGGGAGCTTGGAGGCTCGGGCCATCAGGGATGAGCGGCAGGCTGGCAAAATTTGAGGAAAAGTCGCCACGCTTGAGGCTAAGATGTTAGTCTACCTGGGTTTAGAGGAGGTGAGTGCACTGCTGAAGTCTAGAATTATAGAGGGCGTCAACCTCTGCAAGCAGATTGTCACCTTGGTGTCGCCTAACTTCTCTGTGGGCGTTCTTGATCCACTAAACATTGTTGCAGTGGATCGTAAGGACGTAATGGACTACTCCCACGCCGAAGGAGAGCCTCACCCTCCTAGTGGTCTCGTGTCTAGAGCTTAGATTTTATATTTTGTTCTTCTGCATTGTAATTGTAAATTGAACTTTATTAATGAAAAGCTCGTTTAATCAATGCTCTATCTTTGTATGGTTTTCCTCTTTTCTTTTTTTTGCTGACCAGTCGGTCGATTTGTTGTACTCGCTTAGTCTGGCCAGTCGTACTTCAGAATGGCAATTCAAGGATGTGACACGACGCCTGTCTTTTCGTGCTGCAGGCAGGTTCAAATGGGTAAGGACACATGTCTCCTAGAACAGAAGCGATGCAAGCCTTCAAACCTTGTTACGACGCCGTTTTTGGTGGAAAACTTTGCCTATATAATCACGGCATCTCCTATGATTAACTTCATTGCCTTGCTTCGTAGCCTTTCTGCCTTAACCATAGCTGACGTGAATATGATTAATATTCCCAGTTTTCTTTGCTTTAGGAAAGAGGATCCTCCTATGCCAAAATCCTCTTCTGACAAACAAAGTAGCGATGTAAGGACACGGTTCGATAGTAGTGACCAAAAAATTACTAATGCGGATGTAGACAAGAAGTGGAATCATGCAGGCCTCCCTCATCTCTATCCTCAGGGTGCCCCCAGGGCTACCCTACTCCAAAGGTTTGCTGGCCCCTCTCGTCAAGTATGTCTTCTTCAGCACATAGAGGCATAGTTGACCATTCATAATTTTCCATTGTTAACTCATTTCTTCATTTTCTCAGCTAGCAAGGAGGTCTCGTGAGTTAGACTAGTTCCTATCTTCACAGAGAAAAGAGATCGCCTGTATGTTGTAGACTTAGGCCAATCTCGTGGCTGAAGACACAAAGCATCGTGTCAATGTATTGGGGACCTGTTGTCGTGCCAGACGCGAGCCAACTATCTTGATCAAGCCCTGACAAAGTCTAAAGCTATGCTGCAGGCAGTTTATAACTCATATTCTCAAGTAATGGAGAGGATCGCGGCTCTCAAAGAAGAGCTGAGGTAAGGCTTCGCCCTGAAGATGTGGCTCCTGCCCTTGAGGAGTAGTTTCAGGCTGGGATAAGCTTCGGTCGGTGGATAGTTTCCCTGGTAGACCCCCATTTTTTAGTTGACTTTCTGGATTCGAGGAATGCATGCACCTTTCACTGATCTGAATTAGTCAGATATCCGATCGGTCATGGCCGGAGGCCTGCACCGTGTCTCCCAAGGGACCCATCACCTTTGCGAAGCCGTCGAGACAAGTCATAATAACTTCTTGCATATGTGATGTTGTATAATCTTCTTATATGCCAACATATTCTTTATTGGATGGATTGTGCTTTTTGTATCAAGTGGTGGAGCCGAGGTTATAATTCTGGGCATCCTACCCTCCATTGGAGCATTTATTCTCTCATATTTTACTCCAATTTATCAACTGTTGTAAACTGACTGCGCTATATCCTGGTGGAGGAAGTTGTTACACGTGCCATTTAAGCCCCCTAAGGTTTTGTATTCGATCACGAATGGACCACTAGGGATGGAACCAAGGTTTAATTCGACCATTTATGAGCCGTTTAGTATAGGACCAAGGTTTAGTTTGACCGCTTACGGGTCGCTTGGTTTGGGACTATTGTTTAATTCGATCGCTTACAGGCCACTTCGTATGAAATCAAGGTTTAATTCAACTGCTTACGGGCCGCTTGGTATGGGACAAAAGTTTAAGTGCAAACAAGTGAAGTCCTGCTTGACTTAGGGCAGTCTACGTCGTTCGCAGTTATATAACCTACACGCAAGCATACGTATGGAAAAGAGAAAAAAAATAGACACAACAACATGCAAAGAAGGAAAGCATATTTTATTAATATATGTACACTATTACAAGCAGATTTATGACCATTCACATGACCTAACTGGGCCTCGCGTGACCCTTCACTGAAAGTAGCGCTTCAAGTAGATTGCGTTCCATGTTCGTGGAACCAACTTACCGTTTTGGGTTCGGAGTTTGTATACCCTATTTCACAGAACGGTTGAGACAAGGAACGAGCCTTCCTAATTTGGGGAGAGCTTGTTCCGATTAGTTATCTTGCCCGTAGCCTCTACGCTCCATAAGACCAGGTGTTCAACTTCGAATTATCGTGCTTTTACTTTCTTGTTATAATAGTGACCAATTCGTTATTGGTAGGCTACTGTGCGCATTCTGAACACGTTGCGGGTTTCCTCTATCAAGTTTAATTGTTCCCTGACTTTTTGGGAGTTGCCTAAGGGGTCGAAAGTTTTGACCATAAGACTTGGAAGCCCAATCACAACTGGGATCACAACCTCAATCCCATAGTAGAGGCTAAAAGGTGTCTCACAGTTTGGTTCTTTTGGCGTTGTCCGGTATAACCATAGCACGTATGAACCCCCTACGTCCTCCAACTTGGTGTTCAGACTGTGCAGCAACGTCTAGTTGGTGACTTTTGCCTGTCCGTTTGCTTGGAGATACACCACCAAAGTGTGGACGAATCTAATGCCCATACTGGTGTAATATTTGGTGAAGCACTTTCATAAGAATTGGGTTCCGTTGTCAGTTACAATGGCCTCAAGAATACCAAATCTGCTTACTATGCTCTGGCAGATGAACTCCATAGCGTTATACTCTGTGATCTTGTCTAGCGAGGTGGCTTCAACACATTTAGTGAAGTAGTCTACGCTCGCGATAATGAATTTTCGTTGGTCAATTGCAATGAAAAATTGGTTGAGAATATCGAGCCCATATTACGTAAACGGCTAAGGTGCCTGGAGTGCTCTCAACCTCGTGGGCTGTCAGTGGTGAAGATTGCCATAGAGTTGACAATTCTCACACATTTTCACAAATTCCAAGGCATCCTTTTTTTATTATTGGCTAATAATATTCTCGACGCATAACCTTAAATGCTAGTTTTTTACCACCAATGTGTGATCCACAAATCCAAAGATGGACTTTGCTCAATGCATAATCGGCCTCCTTAGGAGTAGGGCACCGGAGGTACGGAGTTGAGTATTCTTAGCGGTATAATCTTTCATCGACTAAAGTGTACCAGCCAGCCGTCTTATTGAATTGCTTGGCTTTGTCTGCGATTTCCGATAGGGTACTACCCGCGAGATATCTCCAGTAGGGTGTCATCCAGTTCTCGCAGTCAGAGACTTGCATCACTTCCTATTCCTCTATGCTAGGAGTGCTCAAAACTTTCCACATATGTCTCAAGTACTGCTCTAAATTTTTGGCCGCTGCTGCTCTTATGAGTTGATTGGACTTCCAGTTTTCAGTCATAGGGACATGGATCAAGTTGAGCCTATAGAACCTTTGGATGGCACTCTTCGCTTTGGACAAGTATTAGGCCAAGAGTGAGTTTCATACTTCAAAGCTCCCATTAATCTTGTTGATGACTAGCTCTGAGTCGCTATAGATAGTCAAGCACTTATTTTGCCAATCGTTACCGAACTAGTAGGGCTTCATACTCTGCAACATTATTGGTGGTCAAAAAATTGAGTTTCAATGAGTACTTCACTTTAAACCCGTCCGAGGTCCTTAGGACTACTCTGACCCCACTGCCTGAGTTAGTAGACGAGCCGTCCATGTTGAGGAGCCAATCTGGCCCTTCAGAATGATGGTTCGTGTCACCCGTGTAGGGCACACCGATAATTGGGGTCATCATTTTGACAATGAAGTCAGATAATACCTGCCCTTTCATGGTTGGTCTAGGCCGGAACTCAGTGTTAAACTCTCCCAACTCGTTGGTCCACTTAATCAATTGTCAAAAAATATCTGGCTTTTGAAGGATTCCTTTCAACGGTTGGTCGGTCAGAATGACTATAAGATGAGCCTGAAAATATGGTCTCAATTTCCTAGTTAAAAAGATGAGCGCCAAAGCGAGCTTTTTGGCGTGTGGGTAGCGAGTTTCAGCACCAGTCAACATTTTGCTGACGTAGTAGATCAGTTGCTGCGCGTCAAAATTCTGACGTATCAAGACCGAGCTAAGAGCTGCCTCTGATACTGCCAAGTAGAGATACAACTCTTCTCCTTCTCTCGGTAACGTTAGCAGTGGTGAACTGGCCTGGTATCGCTTCAGTTCATCGAATGTGGCCTGTCACTCTTTCTTCCACTGAAATTCATTTATCTTTGTTCCCCTCAAAGCCTTGAAGAAAGGTTGATACTTGTCTCTAGACCTAGCCAAGAAGCTACAGAGAGCTGCTAGTCTCCCGGCCAGTCTCTGGACATCCTTGACATTCCACGGTACGGTCATGTTCGTGAGGGTCTTGATCTTCTCTGGGTTTACTTCGATCTCTTTCTGAGAGACGATGAAACTCAGAAATTTTTGAGAGGATATTCCGAAGACACATTTTGATGGATTCAGCTTCATTTGTTGTTCACAGAATACTTTGAAAGTTTCAACTAGATTACGAATATGGTCGCTAGTGGTCTTACTCTTGACAAGCATGCCGTTTATGTACACCTTCATATTACGACAGATCTGCTTCTTGAAGATTTTGTTCATGAGCCTTTGGTAGGTTGCGTTCGTGTTCTTCAGACCAAAAGGTATGACTTGTAACAGTAGGTGCCTTGATTGGTCATGAACGAGATATGCTCATCATCCTTCGGGCTCATCCCGATCTCGTTGCAGCCTTACCATGCGTCCATAAAATTTAGCAGCTCATGATCAGAAGTGGAGTCCACCAACAGGTCGATCATGAGCAAAGGGAAGCTATCCTTCGGACAGGCTTTGTTGACATCAATGAAGTCGACGCACATCTATTATTTTTTGTTGCTTTTCTTGATTAGGACAACGTTGGAGAGCCAGTTCGGGTACTAGACCTTCCTGATGAACCAGGTGTCCAACAGCTTTTTCACCTCCTCCCGGATGGTTATAAACTTTTTGACGAAGTGGTGTCTCTGTTTCTACCTGATGAATTTATAGTCGAATTATGACCCAACTTGTGAACCATTACTCCTACCGGAATCCAAGGCATGTAGACGGACGTCCATGTGAAGACATCCATGTTCTAGCTCAAGAAGTTAATAAGCTCCTCACGCATGGGTCCGACAAGTGAGCCCCCTAACTGTACGTACTTTTTTAGATCATCTGGATTCAAATGTACGAGGTCAGTGGCCTCGTCGGATTGTGCTTGCTGTAAGGTAGCCTCATCTCGATGGTCAATCTCCTCTGCTTGCCTCTCGACGCCGTTTGGGACCATCTGTGACATGAGGAACGTCTGTCTGGTAACTTGATCACCGAACACTTTACCTATACCGCATGTTATTGGAAACTTTATGTTGACGTACGATATT
>JAOVVI020019125.1:0-10191 GCA_028571085.2 Nepenthes alata
ATGTGGTGACCGAATTGGTTAGCTCACTACGCCTCAGTTAGTCAAACATCATGGTGGAAATGGTAGCTTTTTACAATCTATGTAGGGTGAGTTCAGTCCCTGCGTAGTTGAAACTCATCCACATAGCCTTGTAATCAAATAACACTTGCCCAATTGTTGCCAGTCATTGTACTCCAAACATCATTTCTGCTACATAAATTGGCAGTAAAAAGATGTCCACATTAAATTTAGAGGAACCCAAAGTGACCAGAACATTAGTGCATAATTCTTCACAATTGGGAGAATCCCCATTACCCAGCGTGACGTTAAGATGATGAGAAGGCTCTATTGAAAGATCTAGATATTTGGGCAATCAAGTCTACAAGAAATTATGAGTAGAGTCACTATCCACTATCACAACCACCAAATGGAAAGATAGCAACCCTTGTAGCCTCAAAGTGAAAGGAAAAAAATGGCCTTCCAATGCATAAAGGGAGATAGTTGTAATGGTGTCTGGTGCTGGAGGTAAATGAGGGTTTTCATGGGAAAGTTCAGATGGAGAGTTTGGGTCAATGGAGTCGGCCTTTGCAATTTGTGCCATCGTCTAGACAGAGCAGCCTTCGTCGGCTATCATACATAATAATTGTAGGGTTTACATCGATGACCCATTATGAAATGTTCATCACAGTTAAAAATACAACGTACGTTTTCGGCGTAATGCCATTTCTACACAGGTTAATTTTTTTATTGGTAATTTGGGTGGAAGTTTTTGTGGAGAGGGAATTTTTGGCTGAATTGATGTGGGGTTAGGTGATAGCTTAGTCATGCCAATTGCTTCCGACAATGATGTAGCAATTCATGTCGTATGCCATCACATAACCTAGAAATAAAAATATTCTGAAGATTAATAGTGGTCAAATGTAGAGGGCGAGTAAAGAGAGACTTGAATTCGGCCATATAAATTGCCACAATGGTGGTTCGACAGAGTTTATACAAAGTAGCTTTGTGGTTTAGGTATTAAGATGGCATGAATCGAAGTTCAAGGTCGTTGAAAAATATCTCCCATGTTGAAAGCTGTATGGTAGCATTCATTCATTTATACCATTGAAGCGCTGCCCCCATCATGTAGAATGCAGAGATAGTTAATTTCTATTTGGGTAAAGTGCTATGGTATAAGGGGAAGCGTTCTATTTGAAATAACCAACTAATCACGTTGTCACTAGAGAAAAAAGAAATTTTGAGGTTGGATAAATGATGGTAGGTAGAAATTTGTATATCGGGTTGCGACGACAGCAATATTGGTAAGGTTTGGGTTGGTGGGTGGGAAATAACAGTTGGGGAAGCCATGAACAACGAGAGGGTCGGAAGCAAAGGGGGATTTGTTGATGACAATGGTTGATGTTTAATTTGGTTCAACGAGTGAAGGATTTTGGTGAGGGATTGCTGGATTTGTTCAGTGGTAGAATTATTGGTAATTATGCCTTCTGCATGTCATGGTACAATTACCACGATATCTTTTAATTCATTCAAAATTTCAGCGATGAATTTTTTAAGAACTTTGTATCGCATCGTCATGCTCTCTGTTATGGTCTCAATGAGAATATCAATGATGTAGATGCTCCTATAATCGACCCCAGGGCAAAAGCGGAAAGAATCAAGAAAAGGAAAGAGAAAGCAGAAGGGAAGGAAAAATAATGAGAGTTAAGAGAGAGAGAGAGGGATCAAAAGTGACACAGAGAGAGTAATGAGGCAGAGCAAAATTGAAGTTTTATTCTCTTATTTCCAATAACCGAATGGCCACACATATAAAAGCATATCAGCATTCTCTTATACAAATAAGAAAACTAACTTGTAAAATATTAAGCAACAAATATTAAGGATAAAAGAAAAAATAATAAATATAAAAGTAAAATATTAACAGATTTAAATTAAATATAATTTAAAATTTTAATGATTATCAAATTGACCGTACTTTTTCATAATATCAGATGATCATTTGGTGTCATGGTGGCAGCATCCATTAGTCCCGTAATACTGTGCTACGTGGGTACTATTTGTTTAGGAAATTGATTAGCGATAAAAATGTGGTTTCTGTGGCTTGACTGGTTTGGGAGTCGTCTTCTTAGATGCGATGATTAACGAGGTTTGACCTAAAGGTGAAGCTCGTGACCGCGCGTCATTCATTGGCAGTCAATACTGCAAGGCTGAAGGTCCACTGAAGGAGGTGTGATATGGGCTCGTTGATCCTCTGCTGCATCTGTGCTGTGATGTTTTGAGTTGTTTTATGAGGTGGTCAATCCTCTGGGAAGGGCGAATTCATTATGGCTGACTGGGGTATGAATGATTCTGTGAATCTCAGTTATGTTGGAATTTTTGTTGTGCCACATGATTAGTGCTGGCCTTTCGTATTGATCTGTTGTTAGGAATTCACAGCTCACTCCTTTAAGGTGGCGATTTGCATGGAGGTACTACCGCCACCATTAGTTGTCAGAAACTGCCAGAAAATCCTCACCGAGAACCCTTTTCATTATAATCGTAGTCCTTGTGCAAATTTGTCGCACACCACAATTTCGTGTTTGCCCAAAATATCCACAACCACCACTTCGAAACCACCTTAGATAACTTCTGTTCTTCGAACAAAGAATTGTTGTCTGCCTGTTTGAGAGTAGAAAGTTAATTTATGCGGGCCTTGTTCAACATTTTGTTTGACTGTGGTTATACTCTTCAGCCCAACTCTGTTATTTTCTCTTAGGTTGAACCTAATGCTTTAGCAGACTCGAGTTAACTTGCAAAGATTATTGCTGCCTGAGAGAAATTTTTATGGCATTGGATATGAAGGAAAAATTTATCTGAATGACAAAGGCTTTTCATAATGATGATGTTCAAGTTCACATTTACAGGAATGAACTAAAGTCTATTATTTGCCCCAAAATTTCTTTACACTATTTTAAAGGAATGGACTTGCTAACTTATTTGCTTGATTTTCGTGCAATGGGAGATCAGTTTGCTTATCAAGATGTATGTGAAAGAAAAAGTGGATTTTGCCTAAAAAATGTCTTAAAGATCAGGCTAAGTTTTGTTGGGGTGATATTTTTTAAAGAAAATAAGGACTTGACCTGCTAACTTATTTGTTTGATTTTGTGCAAAGGAAGATCAGTTTGCTTATCTCTGTGTGTGAAAGAAAATGTGAATTTTGCGTCAAAATATCTTTAAAATGGCTAAGTTTTATTGGGGTGATATTTTTTGTGTTCTTCGTATCAGCTGGAACAACTTCCATCAACTTGGCATTTTATGAACTCACGATTAAGAAATTTTATTTGATCATTTACGAAAAGATGTCTCCCATGCAATCTCCTATGCCTCTTAATCGCTTGGAAATAATCATTTTCCGTCAATGACAAAAAAAGTTCATAATCAAAGCCATGAATAGTTTGAAGTGCCTATGGTCTTAGGGATGTGTGCATCAAACAGAGGAGAAAGAACAAAGAGAAATATTGTCATGGAAAGAGAGAAGTGCAGATGGAGTAATTCATACCTAAAATTTTCAGGTCAATGAAACCCTAAATTTCAAGGCAAAACCAACATTGAATCAGAGTGAGAGAAGGGGGAGGAGTTCTAAGCGTCTGGCTGTGGAGTCCTGTAGTAGATGAAGTGAAGGTGAGGAGGGTTTGGAATGGAATTTAGGAAAGAGAGTTGAGGATAGTGTGGTTGGGAATTAGAATTTTTAAGGAAATAGATGAGAAATGCAATTCTGAGTATAGAATTTGAAATTGTGATTTAGAGTTCATTTGGACTACCAAACAAAGAAAATGAAATTAAGTGGCCCAATAACAATTTCAATTTCCGATTCTGATTCTATTTCCTTGCTCCAAATGGCTCCTTAAGGTATTTGGGACTTCATAATATTTTTCATTAGTATGCTTTAGTTATTTCTTGGTTCTTTAGGATTTAGAATATGTGCATATTACATTTCTCGTTAGGTTGCTTATTTTCTAGGTGTTGAGCCTATGAATATTGCATGTTATTCCTTATTTAGTTTTGTTGAATACTTGAATTGTGTTTGAAATTTGAAATTGTTGTATATTTAGCTTTCTAAATAATTAGTTGTTTGGAAGAACCTAATAAGATTCTTAGGAGAAGTGTCAGACTGGGCATCACGAAAACAACTGAACTTAATCAGATTTGGACCTTGTTTCTATGTATATATCAGATTGCATTTAAAACCCTTTTCTGCAATTCAAAATAATTCAAAGCTGGTGTAACACCAGGTTTAGGAGTACAGTGGTGGGAAGAGAAAGAGAAAATGTGCTCAAGAAAAAATAATCCTTGAAGTCAACAATATACAAAATTTTTGACAAACGTAGGGTCATATTTTCTTCTCATTCAATTTTTCCAAATGACAAGTCCAAAATTAATTTCTTGGTTTATTTGCTGGTCAAGCTAAAGGAAAATGTAATTACATACAAAATGTATTGAAAAATTGGTGGGTTGATGTGATCTGGTGGAAGGAAAATAAACCGACCAGGTTTGCTAAATATCAAGCTCTTTCAAATCTGGGATTACAGATTTTCTAGTGTAATTGCTTCAGATGTTGTTTTAGGGACAATCCTGATTATGTGTGATAAGAGTTGTGTATGAGAGGATGATCAGTTTGCTGGATAACACTGTCCTGGTGGTTTTTGAGTCTTTACAGAATGAATTTTCAAGTGGGTGTCCACTTTGAATGTATACAACATTGGCATTGATGCTTGATAGGAGACACTATTGGGCTGAATTTTGTTCATTAGAGGCATGCAGAATTTCAATTGGGTTTCCCTTGGAATGTGTATTCTTGTTCTAATCAGTGACAGTTTCAGTATTCTGCGGCTGTATTTGGGATTGAATTATCTGTGGTGCTGAGGGTTTTGGTTAAATTGATCTGGAGTTGTATGTAGCTCATCATGCTCAATGCTTGATAAATTTTAGATCTCCAATTATTTTGAAGAATATTACATGGGAATTAAGCAATGTTCTAAGGTGGGTTTTACTGTGTATAGTTGTTCTTCCTGTCTCCCTTGAAACACATGCTGTTAAATTCATGCGTGATCTTTCTAGATACCAAATCATGTGGCTAAAAGCGGATAATTTTGTGATTTCTTTATATTATAGTGGAAGGAGGCTAATTTTTAGGAGTCTTCCTATTCTTGTGTTGCTGTGAAATTTAATTGCCTTGCAAAATTGGGTACAAGTTCAGAGGGAAAAGAGAAGGGTGGGGAAAGAAGTGGAATGTGGGGAGGACAAGGGATTTACATTTCTTATGCTTGGATGCTATAAAAGAGAAGTGAGGGGAGACAATATACCATCCTTATGTTTGGGTATTTTAATAGGAGGGGCTGGTTCATGTTGTGCTTCCAATAGATGATGCTGATTTTCTTTAAAAGATTAGGTTTTCTTGTTAGTATATGAAAGTACACTAATGTAGATGCCAAAAGAACACTCATTAATAACATTCATTTCCTAGTTAATCCTTTCCCATTGGAGGTGAATGTAAATAAGCTTGTAGAGGTGAATGTAAATAAGCTTGACCACTGTGGTAGAAAATCTTCCAAACACTGTGATCCTCTCTTTTACAACTGAAAATTGTGTACAGAAGCTCAAGTTTTGGAATTTGCACCATTTTGGTGGTTCACAATTTGAAAAGAATGTATTGATGGAGGCACTTGGATAACTGAACTAGGAATTTCAGGTTTGAACATCTGGCTTGATGACTGTGAAAGAAAGAGTTTCGTTGATAAGGAATTGCATATTATATTTTTTGGAAGAAGTTTCATCGAGGTGAAAATCAAATGTTTTTTGGCTTCATGAAGGGGAAAACAAAATGAAATTTCTTTACTTGATTTCGAATGCTTATAGTGAGATTCATTTATATTGGTGCTCTAGAGGTTGACAACGTTGTTGAGTTGATTGATGAAATTGAGAGGGAATTTTATTACAGTATCACCACTATGAAAGGCCTTTTAATCATGGTTTTAAATCACGATGTTATGGGTGTATCATTAGCAAAAGTAAGGTTCATCCTTGTGACATGGGCGCATGCTATGCTCACGGTGTGTTAAAATCTGACGGGCTAGAATAATTTTCAGATATCCTTTCTTGCATCCTTGAAATTTTTAGTGGATGTAGGCCAATTTAGTCGGAATATTGAGATTTAAAAAAAAAAGAAAAATAGATTCCTCATTGTGAAAATTGGGCCAATCCAATGTTTAAATCAAAAAGTCCCATAAATGTCTAATATTTTCTATAGGGGAAGTTGATGTTCCTTTCTCCACCACCCCTAGGGTGTTGTATTGCATTGAGGCATTGCACATCACTAAGTGAGCTACTTGTGATGGGTGGTCAGAGGGCTTGATAGAGCGGATGGTGTTTGAGATGGAGGTTAAGACCCTTAGTTTTGCATTTGGCATATGATTTTGCATGTCATACTTAAATGGATGACCTTCCTAGGGCAAGAGGCGAGTTGGGTGCCTTGAGTGGAATAGACACTTGCGACATGGAAGTACAGAACAAGGCAGCACCAGGCTACTTGAGATTGAGGTTATAGTTGCTGAGTATGCTACTTGTTAAGATACAAGGGTTAACAGATGCTAGTTTGTTTGGGTGACTAAGATGCGTTATGGAACTCCTTGCCTTTACAAGTGTCGTGAGCTCTACAGTATTGGGCATAACTCTTGACTGCCCAAGTCTCAAGGACACTGTCGTAGACATGATTGACCTAGACTAGCGGATTGGTGATTTCCAGTGATAGGCAGAAGCATGAGTGCTCCATGTGACTAGATGCTTTATAATGATCCTAAGTAAGAAAGGGCGGAGTGAGGCATGCGGACCTATCGATTGGGAGAGCATTTGCTTGATGGTGAGCCAGATGCCATAATGCAGTTTTATGCTGTTAATTGCTTGACTAAGAGGTTTAGGAGCCTTGAAGTTATTGTGGAAAATGTGGGATTCGTGAAAGGGTTGGACTTGCTTGTCACGTGAGGTTAAATATTAGTGATGGGATTATTAGATCCTCATGTTGAGAAAGGCTGGCCTTAACTTAGAGAAGTTTTGGCATCGCATGGTCAATTTTCGTTGCATAAATATTGGACTATGACAAGGTGCACATCATAGCCCGTATTTAAATCTGTTTTTTAAATCCTTGTTTACTAGTGCACACTTCATGATTTTACTTTGGCATTTTCCAAGGCAACATGTATTTAGTTAGGGGAAATGTTTGTGGTCATGGAACTTGCTTGTATATGGTGACGGAAACATCTCGCTATTCAACCACATAGTTACCAGAGTTCGCAATTCCCTACCTACAACATACCAAATGAGGTTCTTAATAATAATCTCTTATATTAAATCATAAATGACATCATTGTATGTTCAGTGTACCGAGGATGCGCACTAGACGGCGAACCTGGAAACTTTTTTCAAGGTGGCATTGTGAGGCCCTGAACCTGGGCCACAATTTCCGAAAATCGATGGATAAGCCACATATGACATATCTCAAATCTAAAACTGGGATACCCTGTCTCATGGACATCACTCCGTGACAATGGAACATGTGCCTTTTAACCTGATCTGTTTTTTGGGGCTATCTTCTTACTCATTGGCCACCACATGCTCCCTGAAAAATGTTCTGTGAATAGTATTTTGTTACAAACAATAAAACTCAGTTGTGCCTCAATTAAAATGGTACCTTAAATTTCTGTACCATGGGTGCTTGTTATGTATGGGCCTTTGCACCAATAATGATAATTGTTGTGTGTTCTGGTTGAAATGTGTTTACTTTACTGTTTTTCTTGCCCTGTCTCATTTTCATATTAACCTGGACAGACATGGTACGAGTGCGCCTTCTTGAAGTACTGGGCATTTTGTAAGAAACTTGAAGATCATAACAGCTAGGTGATGTGCAGATGAAGAATTTTAGGAAAAGAAGAATTGAAGAAACAACTGTGCAAGAGAATGAATCAGAGGATGAAGAAGAACGAAGGTACTCTTTCCACGGCTGAATAGTTTCATGACTTGAACATACAGTTAAATCCTTCTGATTGGAAATGATAAATATGGTACATCATTTGCTGGGCTTTTCTTCTAATAATCCCATTTGATTGCACTATTTGGCTCCGCTGATTTCCGAAGTTTCACTTATTTCTGTGTCAATGAATCAATTGTTAAAGTAATCTTATAATCAGGTTGGTTCTGGAGGAGGTGAAATTGCTACAAAAGCAAAGGGAGAGGAAATCAGGAATTCCTGCAAACCCTGTATCACTCTCATCAGGTGTCATTGCAAAGTTAAGTGATAAAGCTGAGGGGGATGGAGAGAAGGAGGAGTTGGTTCTGCAGGATACATTCGCACAGGAAACTGCTGTCATGGTAGAAGACCCAAATATGTAACTACCTTTTTTTCCAGCTCTTTCACAACTCTTATAGCCAACATATAAACACAAGTATCCACTCAGTTTTTTGGTATTTGGTTTATGAAACTGATTGCTTCTTCTTCTTTTTTAATCTCTCCTTGATATTTATATCACAGGATTTTATAAAAGCTACCTTGATTTTTTTGGCTTTTTTTTTTCTCTGAACCACAACCCTTTTCAGATCTTTCAGAGTTTCAGTATCAACTGCCAAATGCCAATAATTCATTTTCAATGGCACACGTTTGACTTTTTCTGGAGTATCATGTGAAAAGACAAAATACATGTAATCAGATTGGAAGTCCATCATAAATACCATTGCCTTGATGACATGTGAATGTGACCTATTACTTTGGGGAAGAAAATATATTTTTTTCATGCAAACAAGTGATTATCTACATTGTCCTCTTGCACTAAATAACAATATGGCCATAGCAGAGACTCTGTAAAGGGTGAGTATTACTGAGGTCTCACTTGTAAAAATTGAATTTAGTAAAAAATGCGAAAGAACTGAGGTGCATTCATTTTTGTTTTCTTTAGAAACCTCTTATATCATATACTGTATTCCCCCCCCCCCCCTATATTTTATTATTCTATTGCTATCGTAAACAATTTTCACCTACACACCCTTATTCTTAACTGAAACGTATGGTCTAAGGTCTTATTTGATATTCTACAATTGTTGGACCATGTAGTCTAAGGGCTTCTGCACTCCTTTTTTATTTGCACGGTAGCTTTAGGAGCCACTAGTGCGTATTGCCAAGCTGCTATCTTTATTTGATAGGTTGAAGTATGTTGACCAAGAATTGGCAAAGAAAAGGGGAAAGAATGTTATTGGAAGAGATCAAGCGGAGAATGATCTGAAAAGTGCTGAAGATGAATTATACAATATTCCTGATCATCTTAAAGTGAGTGGGTCTTCCCTACGAAAACTTCCTTCTTTATTCCATATGGTTTAGGTGTCTTTTCATTCCATAGTTTTAAATTGTTATCCCTGCCGCAGTCATGACCAAGGCTGTAGTCATGTTTGTAGAGTCGTTGCGAGCATATCATAACAGCTGTTGTAACTGCAACTTTATGTGGTTAAAGAAGATTAGAAAGTTGACTATAAGGCATAGAAGTGCCCGAATTTTGGAATAAATGATGATTCTTAGACCTTTAAGAAACTTTGGTGAAGTTCTTAGCAAGTAGATTTCAAATAATGAAAAAAGTGATTTTAATTAATTCTATAAAAAATAGAAAGTTAATGTTTCATTAAATCTTCTCACTTTTCACCACCAAATGGTGTCTTGGAGGTTATGTTTCCCATAATTCTCTCCTTTTTGTAGACTAAGGATTAATACTGAAGAAAGAGGAATCGAAACCATTTGTATCTGCCTGAGTTGGTTTACAATTTGATGCAAGCCACCAACTATCATGTGGCATTCTATTATATTTCATTTGATTGAATGGATTATCATAAGAACTGTTATTAGGCTATTGCTGTAACATAGGATGACTATGTGAATCATGAAACTGTGTATATTGAAAATGCTCATGCCCCTACAGTAAGTGTTACAGGTGGAGCCATGTGGAGTTGATGTATCAATGGAGTTACTCTCTTAATCAGCGGACGGTCATGCATGCAATTTCCTTTTCTTTACATCTTGAAATTGAGTGGACATATCACATGCA
The DNA here is from genome assembly GCA_028571085.2 of Nepenthes alata. Classification (NCBI taxonomy): domain Eukaryota; kingdom Viridiplantae; phylum Streptophyta; class Magnoliopsida; order Caryophyllales; family Nepenthaceae; genus Nepenthes; species Nepenthes alata. The sequence goes on from JAOVVI020019125.1 coordinate 10,092, forward strand.
CATTGTTCTAATTAACTAATTTAACTTTATTTCATGTCAAACACCATCTAAACTTCAAGAAATTAGGCTTAATTAATTTAAATAAATAAATCTAAAAATT
>JAOVVI020019126.1:0-10191 GCA_028571085.2 Nepenthes alata
TTTCGGTGGGATTACATCCCGCCGACACGCTGACCTCCTGTTCTGCTTAGTGGTGTGCAGGGTCCAACTCAGGGAACGGAGCCGAAACCGCAACGAAAGGATCGCTCGAATCTGTTAAAAATTCGGATCCAGGGACGCATCACTTTATATTAATATTATTAATAATAATATTATTATTTTAAATCTTTTAAAATAATCAAATATTTATTTTGAAAAAAATTTTTGGGATGCCACAATATATCTCTTGCTCGTCCGAGTGATGGAATATTTATAACGAGAGCAGTTCAACCTTCCTAATTGGTGACAACCATCTGCTAAGCCGTTCGAATAGATAAGGACATATTGGTTTACTATTGTGACCGATTGTAATAAATTTTTTCAACATATATGAGTCGGCCACCCTAATTAGACCCATGAGGTCAATTCGGCCTTTGGAACTGATTAGGCTGATTGGAATGTTGCTTGATTCTTGGGCCCAATGGTGACGTGTTGAAAATTGACTACCCTCTGGATCCTTCATTCGTAGGCTTTCGTGTTGGATTGGCCCATTTTCAGTTATTCCCACCATATACCTTTCATAAAGTAATTTATTATTTTTTTATTTTTCATATGTATTCAGTCAACCATATTTTATTTCTAGGAAATACCTCTCCCTTGGAAAAAAAAGCATGAAATATTTTATATAATGATTAAATACTCATCTGAAATTGTTAGATAATTTTTATGAAAAAGAAAAAAATAAAAAAAATCCAATTCCCTTTTATGCATTTGAAATAGTAGTTTCAATTGATATTATCTTTAAGGTAATTTCATATTTATTTATAATTTGAACTAGTTTTGTTATGTATTTATCAAATTGAGTTAAGTTCATATTAATGCCTATACAATTCGAATTGAAACTAAAAACCATGATTTGGCAAGTTTAATTTATAAAAAATGTATTATGATAACAGCAATTAATATTCAATTTTACAATTTTGATATTAAATTATGTCAAATGTGATAAAAAAAAATTAATTATTAGAATTAACTTAATTTTATAAGTCTAAAATATAACTGATTTAATCAAAGATAATAATAATAAATTAAGTAAACCAAAAGGATAAACATATTTTTTATCAATTTTTAGATGTACAAAATTAGTACTTAAAATAGATGGTAATAAAAAAATACGTGCAGAATCTCTAAGGAAAATTTTATAATATTTTTGATATTTCCCTATGCTTCAGTCATCTTCTTGCTCGATCTTTAGCTCGTTTGCTCGGTCATTTCGTAGATTATCGAAGTCGTTTGCTCGATCTCCTGCAACTTCTCACCCAATTGGCTTTTGTTCCTCGTTGCGTGTGGGTTGAATCCAAGTGTTGAATGGTGGCCACTTTGATTTTTAAAAATGCTAATTCAAGCCAAAATGTAATCACCCTTCTGGATCAATGCAAATCAGTTTCTCAACTCAAGCAAATTCATGCTTTCTTAATTGCTTCTGGGCTCTTCCAACACGAGCCATTTCCATCAAAATTGCTCTTGATCTCCGCAAATTTCAGTTCAAGCCATGCGGATTATTCCTATCGCATTTTTTGCCAAATTTCCTACCCAACGATTTTTAGTTGGAACACAATAACAAGGGCCTGCGCAAATAGCAAAAACCCTAATAGATCAATCTCAATTTTCGTGAAAATGTTGAATATTGGCGTCCCCCCTGACCATTTGACGTACCCTTTTGTTGTCAAAGCATCCGCACGCCTATCATCCATTCAACATGGTATGGAAGTACACGATCATATAATTAAAACAGGGTATGAATCAGACCGGTTTATTTTGAACTCTTTGATCCATATGTATGCTTCTTGTGGGGTTATATCATGCGCGCGCAAGGTATTTGATGAAATGCTTGATAAGAACTTGGTTTCGTGGAATTCTATGTTAGATGGGTATGCGAAGTGCGGGGACTTGAATGCCGCACGGGAATTGTTCGAATCAATGCCTGAGAGAGATGTCGTGTCGTGGAGCTCTCTGATCGATGGTTATGTCAAGGGAGGAAAGCATGAGCAGGCCTTGGAGATTTTTGAGAGAATGCAGGCTGTTGGGCCTAAGGCCAATGATGTGACTATGGTGAGCATTTTGTGCGCTTGCGCGCATCTAGGCGTGCTAGAGCAGGGAAGGTCGATGCATCAGTATATGATTGAAAATGGTCTGCCATTGAATCTGATATTGCTGACATCTCTCGTGGACATGTATGCCAAATGCGGGGCAATAGAGGAGGCGATGCTTGTGTTTCGTGGGGCTCCAAAGAACAGATCGGATGTGCTGTTTTGGAACGCTATCATTGGAGCGCTTGCAACCCATGGCTGCGTGCAGGAGTCACTCGATTTGTTTGCCGAAATGCAGATGGTGGGGGTTGCATCCGACGAGATCACGTACCTGTGCGTATTGTCTGCGTGTGCCCATGGCGGATTGGTGAAGGAAGCTTGGCATTTCTTCGAATCTCTCAAGCAACCGAAATCTGAGCACTATGCCTGCATGGTGAACGTCCTGGCACGGGCAGGCCAGCTGACAGAGGCATATGAATTCCTGAATGAAATGCCCCAACAGCCGACTGCTTCCATGTTAGGAGCTCTCCTTAGCGGCTGCATGAATCATAAGAGATTAGACATTGCAGAGAGAGTTGGGAAGAAGCTCATTGAACTGGAGCCTCATCATGATGGTCGGTACGTGGGTTTATCCAACATTTATGCCGCAGACAAGCGTTGGGATGATGCAAAGACGATGAGAGAAGCGATGGAGATTGTAGGGGTGAAGAAGTCTCCTGGGTGTAGCTCTGTTGAAATTTCCGGAGTTCTTCATAGATTCGTAGCACACGATAAAACACACTCGATGTCGTCTGAAATTTATAGGACTGCCAATTTGATTTTGAAACAGATCAAAAGGGTTGCAGATTATGATGATCAAGGGAATTTTGTGTGATGCTGAAGTTTGTTGACTTGATTGTGGCAGATGAACTTTTAACGGATTTTACGTATTTTTATTTTTATTACTACTGGAGGAGGTTCAAATTTTCGAACATTCAATCTTTTGTTTTGTTTCTTTTTTTTTTTTTTTTTGTAATGATGAATATATTACCATTATTTCACTGCATAATTTTAGAATTCAATATATATTCTTAAATAATATCATTTTTTAATTATTCAATGTTAGTGAAATTAATTAACATTTACAGATTTCAATAGAATAACAAGATACTGTATTAAGTAATTTTATTTATCCACTCAATTTATCAACTTTTTAAGAAATTGTACAAATAAAAGAAAATAATGTTTTATTATTAAAATAAAAAATAAAATAGTTTATTCAATAACATTGACTCTAATAAGGGCTCAGTATCTTATGTTAATATTTCTGTATCAATAGATATCATCCTCCCAGAATAAATAATTTTTTTTAAGCCTTTTAACCAATTGATAGGGTTCTATAGAGTTGTTTTTGCTAAAATTCTATTTATACATCTTCACAAAAAAAATTATTTAGGATTTTTTTTAATCAGTTTAGTTATATTTTAAATTATGAAGTGATATGTATTTAAAATTTTAAAAAATTCAAAATTGTAAGTTAAATATTTTAATTTAATGTTGTTTTATTATTTAATAAATAATAATAGAGTTGAATTAATAATAAATAATTTACAAAAATAGCAAAATTTGTTTAAAATTATGTTGTTTTATTATTTACATAATATTAGAAAATGTTTTTAAAATAAAATTAACTAGCATTGAAAAAAATTTTAGATATAATAAAATTGAAGTATTATATAATGGAAATTAAAAGGAAAAGCAAAATGGAATTTATGTCAACCTTTTCCTGATTGCAGTTGTCGCTCCGTTGTCGGCGAAGTGGAAAGCCCTAGAGAAGTGAAATCTTCGAACAGTAACAAGCGAGCCATGATTCGTTTGTGTAGAGTTCAGTCAACGCGCCATGCTTCTCTGATCCTCGCGAAGACAAATCGGACCTTCTTCAGCGCATCCAGCGTTCTCTCTTGTTCTCACCGGATTCCTCACACACACTCTCTGAAACAGGAGAATCTCTATGGCAAGTTTCTTGTTTAATTATGTTTCTGATCTTGAGTTGCTTTCTCAGCAATATCACTTGTTTCATAACTACCGGCAATTTTCTTTGTCGGCTTCCGGCTCTCTTTTTTTCTTTTGAGGGGCGAGGGGGGATGGGTGCGAGTAAAGTACTTTATTATTTTCCCATGCCAATTAGGAACAGGATTACTAATGATCTGGGATACCGGTGATTTGTTTTGAATGTATTGCATTATGCCGACTCTTGCATATCCTCTTGAATTTTTCTGTGATTACTTTTGCCCTCTGTGTTATCAATGTGGTTGAATAATTCTGACGATGTTAGCTGATTGTTATCATTCATAATTTTTAAGGGCTTTGTTAGTTCCTTTTTGCCCAAACACGACGTGATTTAATTTTAAGCATTTTGTTGGGGCTATTGCAGGCTGCTTAGATAATTCAAACACTTGTAAGAACTCCAGGGATTTCGAAGGTGGGTCCAAGGCACAGAGTATGTTGCATATTATGAGCATGTTTAGCAATAAATTGAGTTTAATAAGAGGAAACAAAGATTGGATCAATCTGCCTTGCATGTTGAGTTCGAGGAGTCTCATACACACAACAATGGTGAAGGAAGTGGAAAATGGCAGGACATCCAAATCCATGGCCTTTGTAAAGGGTATCTTGGAGGAAGAAGGAAGGAGTACTTTTGGAGGCTCTCAACTTGCTCAATATAATGCTGAAGAAAAATTGGATATTGTGCACATAAAGATGATTAAGAACAATACTTTTGTTACTATTACTGATTCTAAGGGGAACAAAAAAGTGGGGGCTTCTTCAGGATGTTTGGAAGAAATGAAAGGTGGTCCGAAATTATCGCGCTATGCTGCTGAAGCAACAGCAGAACATGTTGGGCGGCTTGCTCGGAATCTTGGGTTGAAGTCGGTTGTCATGAGAGTAAATGGGTTCACTCACTTCAAGAAGAAAAAACAAGCAATCCTAAGCTGGAGAGAAGGCTTTACCCATGGTCGTGGAGATCGGAACCCGATTGCATTCATTGAAGATACTACTCGACGTCCACATAATGGATGCCGACTTCCAAAGAAGCGTCGTGTCTAAGTTGTAGGAAAATGACCCCATAGTGTATTGTGCTGGATAGAGGAAAGGACTTTTATCCGTTCTTGGCAGATATTTGGAACTCAAATATGTCAGTTTCTTCACCATTGCCCTTGTTTTAATGCTAATGTCATTTTTGAATGTTAGAAGTTGTGAATGCAAACGTTTTCTCCTGTCTTTAAACACTTGCTTGTTTAAGAATGTCCAAGGATCAATGTCTTCATCAATTATGTATACATGTGCTGGGGAAATGGTGCATTGTGCAATTGTGCTGCCGTTCTTTATTTTTCTTGATGGGATGCTACTATTGCTTCCTCTAAGCTGAATTCTCATTTCCACGTAGCTCTTTGGTAGGAAATTTCAGAGCTTTTTTGCAGAATCTATGTGAAGAAAGAAGTCTAACATCTTAGCATGGATAAAATTGCACCCAATCTTTCAATTCAGCAATGTGATGCCCTACCATCCATAAGATGCAGTACAAAACTGGCCATCCTGATCGGCCAAAAGAAGAGATGCACAAGGGCAGTAGAGAAAGACCTAACGATGGAGGCCTTTCACAATGCTTTCAAGAAGCTAATGAAGAGGAAGATGAGTCTTCTCATCTAGATGAAACTTACAGCCAGCAAGCTTTTCCCCTTTGTTTGTTTGTTGTAAGTTGTGCCTTAACACTTGTTCCAAAGAAAATGAGTGGACATATTCCTTCTCCTTACTAATTACCAATAACTTCGTCTCCACTACTGGCGAAGACCAATGCCTCAAGCCCTTTTACGTTACAGTTTTTGTGATATAATGTACTCGGTCTACTTCATCGAATTCTAATGGACATCGGATCCAGGATGAGGGCACCTATCCCCATTTGCTCTACTTAATTGTCTTGTTGATTTATTGTCACAGGAAATATTACACCAACTTTTATGGCTATCGGGACAACCTTTCTTATAATGTTTTCAGCTAGCTATGACAATTTAGATTTTAGGTTATCCTCAGGTAATGTTTAGTTGGAGGGAATAAAAATTCTATTTCCTTATTATTCTCAGTGGAATAAAAATTTCACTGTTTGGTTATATTTTGCCTGTGAATAATAATTTTCGAAAAAATAGTTATTCCCTGGTTATAAAAAATAGTTATTCCCTAGTGGAAGAATGTATTATTTATTCCCAGATGAGAAGGAAAAGCTATTCCTGCACAATTTTTTTGATATTCCAAATATAGCATTGTGAAATCTGGTGATACAGAAACCATTCTCTCTCACAGCCACTCTCTCTCTCTCAAAACCCTATGCATCTCTCTCTCACGGCTACTCTCTCTATCTCTCAAAACCCTTTGTTCTTATCCGAAATCGTTCTCTCCTACTTTCGCACTCTGTTCAAAATCGGAAGCATCTGTTTGAGCATTTGATACTTTCTTCTCGCATCTGTTTGAGAATCGGAAGCATCTATTCGAAATCGAGGTGCTGATACTTTCAAAACCCTATGCTTCACTTTGAGCTTTGTTCTGTTCGAAATCGGTTGTGTTCAATTGAATCCTTTGTTGTTTTGGCGTATTTGATTGAATCAGTTGTGGCTATTGTTGTGTTTGATCGAATCAATGAAGTGTGTATAGAGGGAAAATGGGAACCTGCGGTAGTAACAAAATGTTTACCCCCAATCCCTGCTATTTTCCCTTTATGTTACACTTCTGTTCTTTTTTATCCCCCACAATTATTTGTAAGTAGTAATTACAAAGAATATTTTCAGTTTTTGATTCTTTGTAGTTAGTTGGGAAGTGTATTATTACTCAATGTAAAGAGCAATAAATCAGTAAAATGCAGGCAATTCATTCTCCCGAATTCCACTGTTCCTCCTTTTGTTTTCTGCTGCTGCATCCAGCACTTCATCCATTCATCTTCCAGCATTATCAATTCTTGCATGATATCAGAGCCGCTTGGATGAGGAAGCGGCAGCATGAGATTGAGAAAATGATCTACATACTACTGAAAATGAGGAAGCCGCTTGGACTAGGCAAGGCTACTACTGTAGCAAATTGTTTGATTCTTTAGTCAGTTTCGAAATGATATGTATACTGGGATTGAGAAGTGTTGGGAAATACTGAACACCATGTTTTCCAAAAAGTAATTTTTGGTTGATGTGCTAATCTTATTTGAATAATTGGTTATTGGCAATGTGCTTATGTGAAAAATGTTTATTTATTATATTTGTATATATTGTGATTTATTATTATAATTTATGAATTAATTATATTTCAATTTTTTCAATGAGAAGAAAATAAAGTTAGCGGTCATTATAGTGCAATTGATTGAAGTTTGCTGTACTTTTTGGAGATAATTATATGTCTTAGGTGTAATTTTAATTTTGGACAATCTAAATATATAATTATGAGATCTTATAATATTGACTTTTATAAAAAAAAAGAGAATACATTAATAAAATTATATATGGTAGCGATATCACTTGTATTAACATATTGAGAATGAGTAGACCCGCGTTTCTCAAGCTGTGTGAGATGTTAATGAATAGTAGGGGATTTCATCCTTCAAAACATATGCTAGTCGATGAGTAAATGACAATGTTCTTGCACATTCTTACACATTATGTGAAAAACAGGGTGGTTGTACATAATTTTTAGGGATCGAGTGAGACAATGAGTAGAATATTTAATAATGTGTTAGTTACAATAATACATATACATACACAACTATTTAGACTGTCGAAACCCATTTTTGAGAACTACACAGACGAGCGATGAAAGTGGTTCCCGATATGATAATTATTTTATATGTTGATGTTATATTTACATGAAAAATATACTAGATAAGTCATTCTACTTCGATGTATATTTATAAAATTGAATAGGCTCTTTAGATGGGACATATATCAAAATAAGGGTACCTACTGTAGATAAACCTAGATATCGAACTCGTAAGGGAGATATAGTTACAAACATGTTAGGAGAATATCCCCGTAATATGTAATTTATATATGTCATATTTGGTTGGGAATGATCTGCAGTAGATTCTAGAATTTTACGAGATGCGTTAAATCAAAGGCATGGATTGAAAGTTTCAAATAGTAAGATCTTAAATAATCGAATCAATCATAATGTTTTACAATAAGCTTATTTTACGTAATGATATCGTATGTTTTCATATAGATACTTATTACTTAGTTGATGCGGAATATGTAAATTGTAATAGATTTCTTACACCATTTAGGGGGTAGAGATACCATTTAAATGAATGATGTCAAGGCCATCAATCAAGAACGGTTGAAGAATTCTTCAATATGAAACATGCCGTTACTCGTAATATTATGAAAATGTGTTTTGGATTGCTGAAAATGCGGTAGGGGATCCTTAAAAGTCTAACATTTTATTCTGTCAGAATACACAATCGAGTTATCATTATTTGTTGTCTGCTGCACAATTTCGTGAGAAACAAAATAAAATATGATCATATTGAGGATAAATACTATGACTTGTATCAGGAGAACTTCTTTGACGAAGATACAAATATAATAACACAACTAGATTATACTGATAGTTGGAGTGTATTAAGAAATAATTTGGCAAATGCTATGTTCAACGAATGGAGATATCATTGAATGATACATTTGACACAATCAATTTGAGTGCTATCAATTATATATTTATTGTTCTTAATTTTGTTATTTTATTGTTATTTAGTTATTCCTAACTTGGTCACACACACACATATATACACATATATGCTTGATGCAGGTTTAATATGCAGGTTTGGAGTCGATAATAATTTTAAAATTTAAATTATTTACATATCGTACTGATGCAGCATGAGATACAAAGCTGATCTTGCTCTGTTATGGCCAGCATATTGATTGAAATTTGTAGTTTGGAGCATGATGATAATTGTATATGAATGTTACTATTTGACTTACATGTATTTTTATTGTATTTTTTTTTTAATTTTAATTGTATACAGTTTTCATATGATGATACTTTTAATTATATAAAAATTTTAATTATACAGTAATATAATTTTTTTAATTTTAATTATATGTATTTAAATTAAAGTATGATGATATTTTTTAAATTTTCTATATTATACAGAATTTTTATTTTTATAATAAAATAAAAAATATGTAATATATAATTTTTGCATGATGATTATTTTTATTTTGTAAGCCATGTCTTGCCAGCATTTTATTTTTTTGTTATAAATAAAAAATATGTACTTATATTTATAATAAAATACATAATTATATCAAATTATGTATACACACTTAATTATATATATATATATAATTATATATTCAATTATATGTATTATATTATATATTAATTAAATATGTATTCTATGATAAAATAATATAATATATTAAATAATAATTTAAAATATATAAATTATATAATTTATATAATAAGGATAAAAGCATCATTTTGATAATCTTATTCATCGTATAATTCTACAGACTAAATATTAGAATATAATTTTTTAACTAATTCTATTTCAATGAGCAAATATGAGAATAATAATTTATAACTTTATTTTTATATTATTCTATTCCAACAACTAAATATTCTGTAAAAGAATCTATCATGCAAGAGAATCCTCCCACTCTCACCCAAAAAAACAAAAAAACAAAAAAAGGAAAGAATAAGACGAAGAGAAAGCAAACCTCTTCCTTCCTCTTCTTGCAAAGAATGTTCCAAGCCTTTGTGGCATTCATATCAGTCACCATCTTCCGATAAGAAAAGTTGCATTTTATCACAGAAGACCGAAAATTTCAAATGAGAATTTTTTGTGCAACCTGACATGTGATTCAGCTGGTAAACATACTAAATTCCTGCAACAGCATTCAGGAGGATGTACTGTTTTATGTTATTTTTGACTTGTTTCTTTTTACACGTAAATAAACGCAGCCTGATATAAACCTCCTGCTATGCTTAGAATTTGAAAAAAGATTGGATAACTTTGAATCTATTACAATTTTCGAACTCAGTGACCGTAGGGTCATATATATTTTTTGTTTTAAATATCTCGACA
>JAOVVI020019127.1:0-10191 GCA_028571085.2 Nepenthes alata
AGAGGGTTAGGCTCTGGTGAATGTACTTGACTGGGGAGCGACTTAGAGATAGAGGATTGAATTCCAGTAAGTGTGCTCGGTTTGGGAGCGGCTTAGAGACGGAGGATTGATATCTGATGGGTGCATTCGATTTGGGAGCGGATTTGAGATGGAGGACCGAGCTCCAGAGAGTGCACTGGGTTAGGGAAAGGTTTTGAGATGAAGAATTGAGCTTCGGTGGGTGCACTCGATTGGGAAGTGGCCTTGAGATGGAGGGATGAGCTCTTAATAGTGCGATGAATTTGGAAGTAGCTTTGAGATAGATGATTAAATTTCAGAAAGTGCGCTCAATTATGGAGCGATTTTGAGATAGAGGACTGAATTTCGGTAGGTATACTCGACTGGGGAGCAATTTTACAGGCTCTTAATATGTTCAGATGCCCGAGGTTTAAGATGTATTCAGGATGCAAGGACTGGTTGCTCTCTCCTCCCTTCAGGAATCACCTTTGACCATAGAGGCGCTGAGGAACTCAGGGGTGAGAGATAGAGAGAGAGATGTTTCCTAGGCCTCTCCGTTTCATAATTGATGATTGGGATCATTAGTTGTACACATCATGATTGTCCTTCTCAGCGTCGTGCTCATCCATTTTAAACATGGAAAATGATGTGTGAAAAAGATTTGGTTTTGAAAGATTGACATCAACAATTCAGAAAGAAAATCATCTCAGGTATAGGGTCATTTAGTGATATAGGGCTGCTATGAGCGACAATATTTTGGATGTAAGATCGGACCTGAATGGGCGAACTAGGGTGGATAGGCTTTCCAAACTTCACATGAGGCTCGTTAGTGAATCAAAGTAAAGGCCAAGTCATTAAATTAAGCATCATAGATATTCCTAGTTAGAGGATCACTAAGATGTTGTATTATCAATTTTGATTCGGTTGCTAACATATTTTGCGAAACTGTGAGGGGCGCTACTAGACTTTTCTGGACTATTTTGATGGATAGAATCTAAAATATATAGATGTAAGTAGAAAATATAGCTTGATTATAAATATATTAGTATAATAAATGGAATTTTTAAATTTTTTTTGAGACTGACTAAATAATGAAAATTTAGTATCCAAAACAAAAGGCCCTAAATAAAGTGTTATGATAATAATTTTAGATATTCCTTTTTAGAGGATTATAAATATGTAATACTATTGATTTGGTTGAACTTTGGCACATTATGCTAACTTACATGGACTAGTGTGCTGACCATCATAGAAAATATGATAATTTTTATTAGATAATGACTTTGCTGAATTAATTTAATTAAGGATATTAGATCTCTTCTATAAAAATTTACTTTTATATTAATAAGAATTATTATAAAAAAATTATGCAATTAATATTTATATTTAAAATTATTATAAGTGTAATTACTTGTGTTTTGAAATTATTAATATATATTTAATTGTTAAATATGCGAAGATAAGCATTGAATATAATTTAAAACATATAAAAAATATGAATAATTGATAAAAGATTGATTGCTCCGCATGATAAGGAGATATATCATATTTGATTGATCCACTAATAATCTAAGAGTCTTTGGGAAAAAGTAAATATTGACCGACCTTTTTGGTAATATAATTTTGCCATGTTTATATATATCCTCCCAACTCTGCATTTTACCATTCGGGTCCAACCCGTAAAAATCAAGAATACATGATTTGAAATCGAATCCGATTTGAATATATCTATCTTCTTCAATCCCCACTCTCTTATCTCTCAATTAAATTCTGGGGAGGCAAAATGGAGACCTGTCAGGAACGAGGCTGTGTAATGAAAACTCCAGGACCCAAACATGTTACAAAAAAACGAGTTGTGGTCGCCAAAGCCTCCAGTACCGTACAGCAAGAGCCCCAGAAGACTGAAGTGGCTCTGGTCAGAATCGGCACCAGAGGAAGGTACTCTCTTTCTTTCTACCAAAATTATGTTTCTGGGTTTGATTTACTTCATCAATGTTGTGTGTTCACATATCGTAATTAGACAAATGGTGGATAGTATTTCGCTAAACCTGGGTCTAATTTTCGTCTCGAGCCTGTTTTGCGTCATTTGAACGGGTAGAATCCAGCTCTGCTGGATTTAACAATTGTGTCGTTGTGTACACACTAATGCTCTGTTTATTTTGATTTAAAGGGAAGAAACTTCGGTAAGATAAAGTGAAATTGTATTAGTTTCCTTAGTTAGGTTATTACGATAAGCAACTAGTGAGGATGATGGAAATGAAGGAAAGCTTGGCCGCAAAAAAAATTCTCCACAAAATACAGTAAATATGAAATAAATAGAGGGACATATAGGTTGGAGTTTTGTATTAAATGATTTAATCTTATTGAAATACTGATGGAAACGTCGTTAACAAGGATATACTGGCAAAAAAAAAATTGCTCCTGATTTTCGTTGGTCACTTTTTTACCATTTATCCATTTGATTTGGCCTAAACTGCATTTGATTCTTTAAACAGAACTGAATTCAGATATTAATACTTTAAACAGAGCATTTGTTTTTTTTTATTCTTTTTATGATTCTTTTACCAGGAGAGTTGGATGATTGATCATATAACACAATCTGGATCATCTTATGATGTTAATTTATGCAATCTGATCACCACTTATAGTTACTAGAACCGGTGGTGCTATATAATGGCTTATTAGTACAATTTGTTTCTCATGTTTTGAAAGTTGATTTTTCTGTGTTTTGCCAAATGAACAAGATTTCATTCATTGATCTCGTTTTAGTGATGGTGGCGAATTTTGCCAATAGAATATCTTTCCCGTCCCATGTAGCTGAGTAGGATTTTACACCGGTGTGTTATAGCAACAGGGATCCTGGTGTATAGGGACTAGTTATTGCAGATGTTAACACTGCACTTGGTGCTTCAATCATCAAGCGCTGTTTGATTCATAATCTTTAAGTTACACATATATGTGGTGATTGTTAGTGGTATGTTAAAAGATATTGTTTTGTTACCCTTACAAAATGCAGGAATAATTATAGATTGTACCAAGTGATAATAATGCATCTCAACATTGTTTTAACTATGCGAATGAAGGGATGATTCTTGCTGGAGTTGCGGAGGAGCTGTGGCGACCTGGACCCAGCCTATAACCCTACTCAGTTTGGTCACGTTAAAAACCCAAAAATCTCATAAAACTGTCATAATCATAATGCCACAAATGATAAAATACGACCTCTAGGATCAACAGTGTAGATACATCAAAACCACAAGAAAAACATAGCCCCTACTAGCATAATATATCATAATATATCTCAACAATAATGCCTATAAACATCCAAATATCTCCAACTTGGCTCTTCAACTAATCTCCATCTCCAAGGCTCTATCCAAACTCAATAGCTTCGATACCAACTCTTATAATCACCTGTGCTACACTAGATAGAAAGAAATGGTACGGGTGAACCAAATGCCCAACAATAACTTTTGATCGAAGTCAAACATGGTGGAAGTTAAAGATGATCCAAGGAACTCATTTGTCAACAAAGGCTCAAGGCACAAAATGACAAGATGCAATATACAAAGCAATAATAGTTTTCGGATATCAATATATCAACAATGTCAAAGCTCAATCAGTGATGTTACTAAATAACATTTACAAGGCTCAATCAATGACTTCAAAGTAGCCATTGGATTCCGACGAATCCTAGCAGATCCTATCGAGGTCTTAAAATATCTTAGATACTAAGGTCCTCCATTGGATTTCCTAAAAATCTAACTCAAGACGAGATCTAAACAACACGAGATAGCAACGAATCTCCATACAACTTATTCTCTCACTGTGAACTAAAGGCCAATATATTTCTACCCCATCAGTTTGGTAATTTCCACGATGTCTGATATCCATGGTATACAACTACCCTTATAACTTGTCCAGGAGGACTGTATCCGTAGTATAACCATATCATCTCCAACGCCCCTCTTTGTGATATCCCGGATATCATACTATATGATAGTTATTAGGCTATAAGCTTTCTACCATAAAATCTATTGACCTCAATCCACCAGATATAAAATCAATATCTAAAAAGTGTAAACTACTTTACGGTTATATGGACTCTCATTCACCTAAATAACTGCTCTCCTTTATTTAGTCGTAGAATGCCAAAAAGTATACTTAACACTAATCTAAGGACAACTCCAATGAATCAAAGAAAAGAAGGAACAGAGGAATCAACCTAAGCACCTAGTACCCCATGTGGTCACCTCTCATTAAGACTCACTAAAATTTTGTAAACTCATTAAAACTTTGGAATCACACTCATAGGTCTCAAAACCTATGATTTAAGTCTCATTCAAAACCTATGATTTAAGTCTCATTCTCAATTCTACCTTTCTGGCATTTGAACATTCTTCTAGCATTTGAACGGCCTGTAATAGCTCTAAAACACCGATCATTGATATCTATGAAAATGAAGCTATATCCGATACAAGTTGTTATTTCTATTCCTAAGGCCTTATAACAGCACATTAAAGTGTTACTGATCATTTAACATAACAAAATCCTATGGATTCATGAAACTCTCAAACTATCTAACTGGCGTTCAAACTTTAGGGTATATCCTTAATTCAAACATATAAAATGTGCATAATGTGGCATATAACTCACATATAAATATATACGATGATGAAATAGGACTGTGACATAGCATAATAACAATAATATAGTAGTTCTTTCATCCCATTTAAACATGCAATGCAAATACACAACTACCATACACGGCATTTGAGTGGTATTCAAAATCTGGAAACAGAAGGGTGATGTTCAATGTTAGCTCAAATGTCACTTAAACATCAATTATTAGCGTGAATAAAACACACTGAAAAATGTTCTAACATGCATACAAATATCATTTTAACTTCACTCTATGATTCCTCAATGACAAATGAGAAGAACAACATACAAAGGAATTTCAAGAATTGAATCAAAAGACGGTTACAAAGTAACTTGCCTCAGGATGACTTCTTTTTTCTTTCTTTTCTCTCGGTTCTCCTCTTCTTTTCCTCTTGGCAGTCTCCACAAAATTTCATGTAACCCCTTCTCTCAACTGCAAGGTTACTCAAATAGGCAAAGGGGGAACTTAATGCCTTCCTAGGATTTGGGCGGCAGAGTAGCAAGTAGGTCAACTCCCTTGAAGTTAATTCAAATTTTGATTTCTAAATCTTGTTACTTGCTTCCTCAATATCCTCAATCTGTAGTGGTTCCCTTTCTAATGCCAAAAGAATAGCTTCCAAACTACTTCACTGAGTGGTTGGCTAGGTGGTTAATTTCCCTCCTAATTCTCTCAAATTTGAGTATAGAATACTCCAAAATCTTCCTTAAAATTTGAATAATTTATGCTGCCAACTTTAACAATTCCACCAAGTCGAAGGCTCTAGAAATCCATGCTTTGAGTCTCTAAAATATCATGCAAGATAATTAGCTTTTAGTTGAAGTAGTTGCCATATTAGTTGGTCCTCAAAATAATTCCTTGGATTATTGGGTGGCTAAAATATCTATGATTCAAAATTTATACTACACCAAGTCTTCAAATCAGTTGTAACATTTTGAATTTTTAATCATATGATATATTTATTGGGGTTCTATTTAGACTAACTATTGTTATTTGAGAAATAGTATTTGAATAAATTGGGACTATAAAGTTTTATATAAAAAATAATTATTATTATAAAAAAGGATAGTGACTAAAAAAATGAAATAGAAATAAGGGGAAATGGAAGCAAATTAGAGGAATCGAGTAGGAAATTCATAAAACCAGATAGGATATGTATTTTGATAATCTGCACTCTGTTAATTTAACCTTATATATGTTCCAACCATAACTTTAAATACAGCAAGTGAACCGTCAAGTTTACTGGCAGATACTCAAATAACTTCAAAATGTACTAAAATCTCTCCTTTAAATTGATAACGTGGCTTGTGGAGAAGGTATTCATCTGGATAAGTTCAGGAGTTACCGCTCCACTTGGGTGAAATCATGAGAATTATTTTACGTGGCACAAAATAGAGGATCATTGGGTATGTGTCAAAATTAGGCTCTATTTGGTGGAATCTGAACAAGGAAATTGCACTAAGTGGAGCATAAGGTGGATGAGGAACAGTGATATATCAGTCAATTTGGAGATGAAATAGCATGAATTGAGGGCAAAAATCTGAGGAAAAAAGGAGAAAGAAGAGGTCCCAAAAACAGAGGAAGAAGAAAGGATCAGGTAACGAATTTGGATGAGTAATTTTTTAATTTTTTTATTATTCCATGATCCTATACCTCTTTTGAATGATCATTTGTTTGTGTCAAATATTCGTTGTGTGGTCAAATTTGGGAGAAATTCAAAAATGGACAAAAATAGGAGTTTGGGAAATATCGTGAAATTGAGGGTCAATATGTAATTTTTGATTCATAATTTCAATTCTAATAGTTGTATAGTGATGATATATCATGATATTGATAATCCTTATGAGTTAAATGTCAACAAAAAGTTTGAATTTGGAAGAAAGATGGATTCGGAGCAAAGAGGGGGAAAAACATAGCATTGGCCACCGTGTGTCCTTAATTAACACTGATAATCTTCGCAGGGGAGCAGCTCCTTTGCGGCATTGTTGCCGCAGGATAATGAGGAAAAATGGAAATTTTGGTGTATTAATGTAAGGGCCACGTTTTAAAATTCATAAGTTCACTAAAAATGTTAATTATGTTAGACTTTAGAAATCAAAAATTTAAATCGGTCAAATAATCTATTCCGGCATTTTAACCATTTCTAAAATCCATACCAGCCAAATATTCCATACCGGTCAAGAAAAACCATTCCAAAAATCTATACCGGACGAAATGACCAGTAGGTAATTATCATCCATACCGGCTGAAATGACCATTCCGGCAATTATCATCCAGACCGGCTGAAATGACCATTCCGGCAATTATCATCCATACCGGCTGAAATGACTATTCTGGCAATTATCAATCATACCGGTCAAAATGACAATTTCGACAATTTTTATCAATACCGGCCAAAATGAATATTCCGGATATTCCTATCCAAACCGGTCAAAACGTCCATTCCGGAAATCCAAACTAGCCAAAACGCCCAAACTGATCAAAACGTCCATTATGGCAGTTGCCATCCCGAAAATTCAAACCGGTCAAGTAGTCATTCCGGCAATTGCCATTTCGAAAATCCAAACTTGTCAAAATTTTCATTCCAACAATTTCCATCCTAGAAATTCAAACCTGTCAAGTAGCCATTCTGACAATTGCCATTTTGGAAATCCAAACCGGTGAAAACGTCCATTCCGACAGTTACCATCCCGAAAATTCAAAACCGATCAAGTAGTCATTCCGACAGTTGCCATTCCAAAAATCAGATGTAAAATATACAGTAACTGGCCTATATTAATCAATTGACACATGGAACTCTAAACCGTAACTTAATGACTCAACCACATTAGACTAGTGACTAAGTATTATTAAGGACACTTAAGACAGCATGCTGGCACCATTTCTGCTTAAGAAACTAATGATTAATCACCATTTAGGACACCTAAGTTGGCGTGCTGGCAATAGCACAGTCAACGAGGAACTCTATATAAGACGAGATAAGGGAAGGGAATGAAGGAAAGGAAAAAAAATAAACAAGAGGGATATTAGAGAGGAAAAACCTGTATGATTGAAGGGAAAGACAGAACTCAGAAAGTCAAGTGACCAAATGGTAAGTGTACCTATGTCTTCCTTCCTTATTGCGTTTCTTTGATCAATCTCTTAAGTGTTATTATTCCAATATTTTGATTTTCTATTTTACGTATTCTCGTAATATCATGTGAAAATCATATTTAAAGAGGGAAAAATGCTTTATTAACTCTAATATTTGGAGTATCAAACCGGTGACTAAACATAATCCGACAAATACCAAGTTCAAACTCTTTGTTTTTTTAGTATAAAAAGATATATTTTTAGACTCGAATATTATACTAAGTATAAATATTATCATCAGAATTGTCATATTGTATGGATATTACTATCAAAATTGCATACTGTTATTATCGTCAGAATTGTCATATTGACATATTGTATGGAAATTATTGTCAGAATTGCATACTGTACTGTAAAAATAAATACCGAATGAGAACTCTATATCATGTGGTCAGAAAGATTAATTTCTTTTAGAATAAAGAAAATTCAGTATCTGTAACGGACAAATGTGACGGACGAGTAGTCTGGCTGGGTAATTGACTCCGGTGCCACTTTACACGTCACATCCAGAAGGCAACTATTCACATCCTAAACTCCAGGAGACTTTGGAGTAATAAGGATGGGGAATGAAGGAACATCTCCGGTTGTAGGTAAGGGAGATGTCTTGGTCGCAAACAATGGGACGAAGCTGAAATTGAAGGATGTGCGTCATATTCCTGACATTAGGCTGAATGTCATCTCAGTTGGTCGGCTGGATGATGAAGGTTACTGCAATACCTTCTGTGAAGGCGAATGGAAGCTGACAAGAGGGTCTCTTGTTGTAGCAAGAGAAAAGGCGGCCTCCGACCTATATGTGATGAAGGCTTGTGTAGTGGCCGGAGACGTGAACGCCATAATATGCACTGGAACAATGGATCTGTGGCACAGAAGGTTAGGCCACATGAGTGATCAAGGGTTGTTGGCTAGGAAAGGTTTAGTCACTGGAGCAAATGAGGAATGATAAAAAATGTGTCCTCATTGCTTGGTCGGCAAGCAGAGGAGAGTCTCATTTCATGGAGACTTATCCGCTCCAAAGGCGGAGCTCCTAGAACTAGTTCACACAGACGTGTGTCGACCATTCAGGGAAAAGTCATTTGGTGGAGCCCAATATTTCATTTCTTTCATTGATGATTGTTCAAGAAGGATGTGGGTCTATCCACTAAAGACCAATGATCAGGTTCTTGGTACCTTTGAGCAATTCCATGCTCTCGTGGAGCGTCAGACGGGGAAGAAACTGAAGGTCGTCCGAAGTGACAACGGCGAATACTTGGGGTCTTTTGATGCCTACTGCCGGTCACATGGTATTAGGCACCAAAGGACATCACCAAAGACATCACCGTTGAATGGAGTGGCAGAACAGATGAATCATACGCTCTTAAAGAGAGTACGCTGCATGCTCTTCGAAGCAAAACTTCATGCATCGTTTTGGGCAGAAGCACTCCAGACAGTGGCCCACATCGTAAATAGGTCACCCAGTAAACCTCGGATGGGTGAAGTGTCGGAGAAGATATGGACGGGCAAGGAGCCGTCCTATGATCATTTGCGAGTGTTTGTATGCAAATCATTTGTACATGTCCCAAGAGATAAAAGGACAAAGCTGAAGCCAAAGACGACGCAGTGCGTCTTTCTAGGCTACGAAAAAGATGAACTGGGCTAGCGGTTCTATGATTCAGTTGCCAGAAGACTCGTCCGGTCTAGGGACGTAACTTTCGTTGAGAGTGAGACAATTGAAGACATTGGCAGGAAGGCCAAGTGTGATGATAAGCAAACAGACCAAGTAAGCATTGAAGCTGTCCGTCCGGCATCATTGGAATGAGAGGATCTTGGTTAAGAGACGGTTGAGGACAATGGAGGGGAGGTCATGGCTCCGGATGACACCATTGATGGAGTCATTCCTCAATTGGCAGGGAGTGTCTCTGTTAGACGATCCTCACGCAACAGACGGTCGTCTGTCCGTCTGTCACCAAATGAATATGTCATGCTTACTAATGTCGGAGAACCTGATGACTATGAAGAGGCGATGAAGGATGACAGCAAAGAAGATTGGCTGGAAGCCATGAAAGAGAAAATGAGTTCTCTTCATGAGAATCATACATTCGACTTTGTTAAACTTCATAAGGGGAAGAAGACCCTCAAGAACAAATGGGCCTTTCGTTTTAAGCCGGACGAGAATACCAAGAAGCCAAAGTACAATGTACGGTTGGTAGTGAAGGGCTTCAGTCAACAAAAGAAAATTGATTTTGATAAGATCTTTGTCTCAGTTGTGAAAATGTCCTCCGTCCAGGTTGTACTAGGCATGACTGCCGCCCAGGACCTTGAAGTGGAACAGATGGATGTTCGGACTGCATTCCTCCATGGAGAGCTTGAGGAGGAGATCTACATGGAACAACCGAAGGGGTTCAAAGCCAAAGGGAAGGAGAAAC
>JAOVVI020019128.1:0-10191 GCA_028571085.2 Nepenthes alata
AAGAAAGAAGGGAACCGAACAAGTAAATGGAAGGGAATCCACAAAGTGCAATATGATGATTTAGTCTCCCGGATGGAGATATTTGATGGGAATGTGATTTCCCAATTGGAGAACGTATATGAAAAATGGTGGATTTCCCTTCAAGGGATTAAGACTAATATTGAAACTATGACCATGGTTCATAGGGGTAGTACCCTCTAGCATACCATGTACATCACGGTGGAAACCCAAGGAATACTCCGGCCGCTCCTGGGGGCGGGTGATGTTCAGGGTACGCTTTAGGATACTACTATGAAAGAACGAGGACTGCCTTGGTCCCCGGGGGATATGGGGCAATTGAGATGGCCGAGTGCTGTAGGCCTCAAACGTAGCCAATGGTCGAGTACTGCAGACCTAAAATATAGCCGATGGTCGAGTACTGTAGACCTAAAATGTAGCTGATGATCGAGTGCTGCAGACCTAAAAGGTAGCTCGCTTTAGAATGTGTAGCGAACACATTCATTTCCTCGTTCTCTCGCATCGTTGGCTAGTATGACTTTTCGCTCCGGGGTCCGCAATGATTAATGGTAATAATGAAAGCGAATAAAACGTAACTGGTGTAAACATGTGAACTAGATAATTCCTGATGTTCTCCTTCCTCTCATGTTTTCCTCTGTCCCGAGTATATGACTTTTCATCTAGTTATTACTTTCGGGTTTACGTGCCTGTAGTTAGTGATGTATGATTTTATTTGCTGGGCTATACGCTCACTCTTGCTTTATATCTTTCAGATGAGAACACATTGATGCCCGACGAGACAGAATAGGCCATAGAAGTGCGATAGACAGCTGACATTGCACGCAGGGCTCGGGACTGGGACTTAGCTGATTGTGTACGAAATAGAAATTTTGTTCTACTTTTGTAAACTGTATAAGACATGTATGGTGGTGATTAATGATGTCTGGTGTGGATGAAAGATGGATCAGTTTTGCTATATATTGTGATTTTTCTGCTTCCACAGATCTTTTTCATCGTGGTTATGATCGAGGTTCCTAGTTGGCATCCTTCCCCACTGGCATTATGCTAGAGTTATGATGTCGGTGCCACCTCGGTTGAGGGGGCGATTAGATCCTGTGTAGTGTGTTGAGCATTGAGACTTGTAGTTTTGTTGTGGATTGTTATGCAGGGTTGATTTATAGGTGTTTGTATTTTGACAAACACTCAATTTATAAACGAAACTCTGCCCAATTTTCTACATAAATTAAGAATTTTAATTAGGAATACTAGTCTATTATTATGTTTGACGGAGGTTATTTAAGAAAAATAACCCGATCCGTCATAGTGTATCTCCTTGGGGAGCACCGGCGTTGTTTGTGAAGAAGAAAGATGGGTCTTTGCGACTATGTGCTAATTATCGTGAGTTAAATAAAATTACGATTAAAAATAAGTATCCGCATATCGATGATTTATTTGATCAATTGCAAGGATCTCAGATATTTTCGAAGATTGATTTGAGGTCCGGCTATTACTAGTTGACGATCAAGCTGGAAGATGTGGCTAAGACTACTTTTCGGACACATTATGGCCACTATGAGTTCCTTGTTATGACTTTTGACCTTACGAATGCCCCTACAGCTTTTATGGATTTAATGAATAGGATGTTCAAGCTGTATCTGGATAAATTTGTGATGATTTTCATTGATGACATCCTGATATGTTCAAAGGATTATGATAAACATGAAACTCACTTGAGGATAGTACTTCAAGTGCTCCATGAGAAAAAATTATATGCTAAGCTGAGTAAATGTAAGTTTTGGCTAGAAAAGGTGATGCTTCTAGGGCATGTGATTTCTGACGATGGTATTTCTATAGATCCAAAGAAGGTGGAGGCTGTTACAAACTGGAGTAGGCCAACGTCTGTGACTGAGATTAGAAGCTTTCTTGGCATGGCAGGCTATTACAAGCGTTTTGTAGAGAATTATTCACAGATTGCTATGCCTCTGACTCAACTAATGAAAAAGGAGGCTAAGTTTGAATGGACAGAGAAACGTGACCGCATTTTTCAGGAATTGAAGGATCGCTTGACTACCGCCCTAGTACTAATTATTCCGAAGGGTTCAGGTAGTTTTGAGGTATATCGTGATGCCTCTAAGGCAGGCTTAGGTTGTGTATTGATGCAGCATGGTAAAGTAGTAGCTTCTGGGTCTAGGCAACTAAAAGTGCATGAAAGAAACTACCCGACCTATGATCTGGGGCTTGCTGCTGTTGTGTTTACCTTAAAAATTCAGAGGCATTACTTGTATGATGAGAAGTTTCTTGTGTATTCTAATCATAAGAGCTTGAAGTATCTGTTTTCACAAAATGAACTTAGTATGAGGCAAAGGAGGTGGTTTCATTTCTTGAAAGACTATGACTATGAAAAACAGTATAAGCCCGAAAAGGCTAATGTAGTTACAGATGCATTGAGCCGTCGATCGGGGTATGTAGCTAAGTTATAAATAAAGCAAATGGAGATGTTGAATTATTTGAAGCAGTGTGATATCCAGCATTATGCTTGGGGTGATAGGATGCTCCTATCTTGTCTTTATTTCTAACCGGAGGTGATTAGTGAAGTTAGGGAAAAGCAAGTGAATGATCCGTTCCTTATAGATATTGTAAGTGATCTAAATAGAGATTCTCGAGCCAATTTTAATGTCTGAACTGATGGAGCATTGAGGTTCAGAGGCCGATTATGTGTACAAGAGGATAGGGAACTAAAGGAGAAGATCTTAAAGGAGGCTCATCGGTCTCGGTATATCATCCACCCTGGGGCGAACAAAATGTACCAAGATCTGAAGAAAACTTTCTAGGGGAAGAATATGATGAGGGATATTATGGCTTATGTGGAGAAATATCTTGTATGTCAGCAACTGAAAGCTGAAAAAAGGAAACCTTCTGGATTGTTATAGCTGATGCTGATCCCAAGCTGGAAATGGGAGAATGTTACTATGGATTTTGTATTTGGTTTGCCGAGGACTCCTAGGAATCATGACGCCATTTGGGTTATAGTTGATCGAATGATAAAATCAGCTCATTTCTTGGCAATCAGGATGACTTATTCCCATGCTAGACTAGCTCAGTTATTTGTAAATGAAATTGTGAGACTTCATGGAATACCTGCTTCGATTGTGTTTGATAGGGATCCCTATTTTGTATCGAGGTTTTGGGAAAGTTTTCATAAGGAGTTGGGGACGGAGTTAAAGTTTAGTACAGCATATCACCCCCAAACTGATGGCCAATCGGAGCATACCATTTAGATTCTTAAAGATATGTTGAGGGCCTTGGTGTTGAAAATGAAGGGGACTTGGGACACTTATCTGACACTAACTGAATTTACATATAATAACAGTTATCAGGCGAGTATCGGCATAGTTCCTTTTGAGGCTCTGTATGGGAGAAAGTGCAGATCGCCGATTCACTAGGAGGAGACCGGAGATAAGAGGATTTTGGGTCCTAAAATCGTGAAAGAAACTGCGGAGAAAATTAAACTAATTCATGATAATCTAAAAGTTACTCAAAGAAGACAGAAAAGCTATGTAGAGCAAAGGAGAAAAGAATTGAGCTTTGAGGTAGGAGAATTTGTATTTCTGAAAGTTTCACCATCAAAGGGAACGTTCAAGTTCGGAGTAAAATGAAAACTGAAGCCACAGTTCATATGTCCATTTGAGATTCTGCAGAGGATCAAGGAGGTAGCTTATCGGTTGGCGCTACCACCTAGTCTGACGGACGTACACAATATATTTCATGTATCAATTCTTCAAAAATATGTCCACAATCCTGCACACATGATTGAGTAAGAGCTCTTGACTATTGATAAGAATTTATCCTATGTCGAGGAGGCAATACAAATTCTGGGTCGAAAGGATCAGAGGTTACACACTAAGACCATTCCCGTGGTGAAAGTGCTCTGGATGAATCATTCACTAGAGGAGGCCACCTGGGAGCGTGAAGAGGAAATCCAAAGTGAATACCCCCACTTATTTTCTTAAGGTATGTAGTTTTGTTTAATTTTGAGGATGAAATTTCTTTAAGTGGAGGAGAATGTGAGATCCCGATCCCAAAATATGATAATTATGGAATAATTGTGTAGATGAAAATCATGTTTAGGTTTAAAAATGTGAAAACATTTAATACCGAAGCAAAATAAGGCAAAATCGGCTAAAGAGCACAGGGCACTCGACTACCGCTCAAGCGCTCCTCAAGCAAAAAAATGCGAATGCACCGCTCGAGGGTGCAGCCGAGGTGAGGTGGGAGCGATCCCGGCTACAAGCACACCGCTCGAGCACCACTCGAGCGCTGCCCAAGCACAATTTCGTAAATGTGGGCGCTCGAGCACCGCTCGACTGGCGCTTGAGCACCGGTCATGTGACCCACAAGTGTTCCCCTTTCCCTCATGTTTTAAAAGGGGATTCGGGAGTTTTGGTTTTTGGCAAAACGACAAAGAACGAAGGATAGAAGAGAGGAAGGAGAGGGAAGAGAAAAGAAAATGGGGAAATCTTCCATCCAGTCCCAATTAGAGTAAGGGTAACTGTAGATCGAGCTCAGGCAAGTGTACTTCAGACATCATTTACTATTTTTACAGCTTTTCTGTATCTCAAAAATAGTATTTATACACTAAATCTATGTTTCCTCATGTTTACTGTAAATAATGCCTATTTTTCCTAATTAATCGAACAGATTTCATTTTTACTAATATGTACTGCTATATATATCTTTGATTTCATGAAAATATATGTGTTTGGTGTTTGTTTATCGTTCGAAAGTTTTGGCGAAACCCTAAGCACGAAAATGAAGGGATTTAATTGTTTTAATCCAAAATTTTTGATATGTAAAAGTTAATCTGTCACGTGATAATGTCTAGGATGTAATTTATGTCTGAAAAATTTATACGAATTTATATTGTTAAGTTTCTAAAGCAAATCTGAAGGGTTTCAAACTATTACTGTATATTCTGAAGCGAATCTGAAGGGTTACAAAATATTACTGTATATTCTGAAGCGAATCTGAAGAGTTACAAACTATTACTATATATTTTGAAGCTAATTGAAGAGTTAATGTAAAAGTGTGACTGTCTTCTGAAGTTTAATAAGTTTTCAGTTAAGAAATAGGAAGAAAATTGTTTCTGATCCTATTAATTAGGACCCAGGACTGATATACAGTCAGTTAGGTTCTTCCACATGCCTTAGAACGCTATGGTGGTAATCAATGATAACTCTATCCATGGAGTTACACATGGTCCGCCCTTCCTCAGGACGTTAACCTAGAGGGTAGTTACTGTCACTTGTCGGCACTCCTATCCTGAACCCTATGAGAAGGGGATAAATACCGCGAGAAGGGATCTCCTATTTCTGTTTCTAACCTTGGATTGTGTGGGGTAAACGCAATCTATCCTCGATTAATTGCCCCCTCTGCTAGTAGAGTCTACTGCTTGGATCCTTTACTGATAGAAAATGAGATTTTCTATATTTCATAGATTTTGTATCGGTTTCTGACTTCTGATTTATGTTTACCATTTTCTAATTTCTAAAGCCTGATTATTATTGGATTATATTTTTCTTGTGATTTATATATATGTTTTTGTTCCCTAATAGTTCTGTAATCTTCTACATTTATATTCTACTATAGTTTCTATAAATCATTGTTTTATAGCATTTATGTTTTAATATGCAACCATATTTGTTTTATTGCATTCTATTCCGCATGAAAGCTTTACTGCATGCTTGCATGTACCTTACTGGATTTCGGCTCACTATTTTACTATTTTTTTTCTCCAGTGAGACTGTAGAACTAGTACCAGACGAGAATGAGTGATTTAAAGCTTAGCCTGAAGACTTTTGGAGACCTTGGAAGGAAAAAATTTGAATGTAAACACTAGATTTTGTATATAGATTTTATGAATATAGATTATGTATATGAAATGTATGTGATGCATGTGATGAAACAGAAAATTATGCTTCCGTAGGTTTATTGGTATGCTTCTGCTATATGTTTTCTGAATTCTGTACAGGTTCTAAATGACATTTCTATTCCAAACTGTTAATATAGTGGATAGAAAATGTGAAATGTAAGCCATAGAAAATTATACGGCGTCTGTGATCCTGTGTCAGAAATGAGAATACTTGTTGATGGATATGATGATGTTATTCTGTATGTTGTAACTTATAAACATGATTTGTATTTCAGTTTAGCCCAATTTTAGGGAAAACTCTATCCGTTTTTTCTTAGAACTTTTGATTGTTATTTGGGTTTAGGCTTTTATTTTCTGTAATGATAGAAGTTTTTGAGAATAAAAAAAACCCCGTTCCATCACAAGAAATAATGGAGAGGATTAAAGGAATTTAAATGAATGATCCATTTCTAGTAGACAGTGCCAGCGATTTGAGTGGGGAGTCAAGGCTAAATTTTAATGTGTGAGTTAATGAAGTCTTGAGATTTTGGGAGTGGATATATGTACCAAATATTAAGGTATTAAATAAAAAAATTATGAATAAAACTCATTGATCAAAATACTCTATCCATCCAGGGATCAAAAAGATATATCACGATTTGAGGAAGATCTTTTAGTGGCCCAATACAAAAAGAGAGATTGCAGCTTATGTGGAAAGGTGTTTGATTTGTCAACAATTGAAGGTCAAGCCTAAGAAGTTATTAGGCCTTTTACGGCTTATGCCGACCCTTAGTTGGAAGTAGGAGCATGTAATGATAGATTTTGTGATAGGTTTGTTGAAAAAATCAAAGAACCACGATATTATTTGGTCATCATAGATTGGCTAACCAAGTCAATTCACTTTATTGTTGTTTAGATGGCATTCCATAGATACCATTTGACGAGATTATACATTAATGAGGTAGTAAAACTTTATCAAATACCATCTTTGATTGTGTTGCATCGAGACCAAAGATTTATCTTGAAATTTTTAAAAAGTTTGCATCAAGAGTTGGGCACCAATTTAAAATTTAGTACAGGATATCATCACCAAATAAATGGGTAGTGGAAGTGTGATGGAATGGTTTTTGTTCTCCTCAGATAATTCTGTCATTACAGATACAAGAACAGAAACCCAAATCCCAATGTAAGATTCTAGAGGAAAACGGACAGAATCTCCCCTAAAATTGGGCTAAACAGAAACATAAACATAAACATGTATAACATAATCAGTACATGCACACAACTATCAAAAAGCCACAAGTTTTTCTACAACACGCATACGCAGGATCACAATAGCCATATCCATCCATGGCTTTAACATACAATCCTTTACACTATACGAAAAACAAATGAGAGATGCCATCGAGGACCTATACAAATATAGAAAACATATAGTGAAAGCTGAACTATATACCTGCAGAAGCATATTCCCTGTTTCATCACACACATGACATACATTTCATATACAAAACCCATATACATAGAAGATCCATATACAAAATCCAATATTTACATTCAAACTATTTCTTTTCAAGGTCTCCAAAATACTTCAGGTCTCCAAAAGTCTTTAGGCTAAACTTTAAATCAGTTTCTCTCATTTGGTACCAGCTCTATAGTCTCATCTGAAATAAAAAATAGTAAACAGTGAGCCAAAACATGGATAAAGCATAATTCAATTTAAACATGCATCGGAGTTCATAAAACTGTTCCAAATCTCATTTGTTCTTCGAAAATTCTTGTTCGATATTCTCAGGACCCATCCAGTATACTCTACTAGCCAAGGGACGATTAATCGAGGACAAATTGTGTTCAATCCACACAACCAAAGGTCGATAGTTCGATGGTTAAATGATATATATTTCAATTCGATGGTTCGATAGTTCAATAGTATCATTGATTACCGTGACTGTAAGGTTCTAAGGCATGCTAGAGAACCTTATCTGATTGTGTGACAGTTCTAGGTCCGATTTTCTTACTGATTAGTTTAATTCAATGCATTTGTTTGAAATTCCATAATCAAAATCATCATATTTCAAGGCCAAGTCCAAGTTTCATTCAGTCACTCTTTCAGACGATTTCAAAGGTTTCCATAGTTTTGATAACACAATTCCATACATAATTTTCAGATGCAAATCATTTAATAAACGTTATAAGGCAACAATTAACATTTAAATCATCAAAATTCCAAGTTTCCAAACATAATTTCTAAATTTTCGTGCTAGGGTTCTATGCAAATCTTTTGGGCATGAATTGAGCATAAAGCATGAGCCTATTCACAAAATCAAAGCCATATTTCATAAAATGATAACACAATTCCATGCAGAATTTTTAGATGCAAATCATTCAATAAACGTTACAAGGAAACAATTAACATTTAAATCATGAAATTTCTAAGTTTCCAAACATAATTTTCAAATTTTCGTGCTAGGGTTTTGTGCAAATCTTCCGGGCATGAATTAAGCAAAAAACATGAGCCTGTTTATAAAATCAAAGCCATATTTCATAAAACATGCATATAATTTGGATTAATTACAAAACAACACCACAATTTCGCGCTAGGGTTTCAGACAAATTTTTTGGACAATAATCGGACATCAAATATGTGTACAATCATGAAATCGAAGCCATATGATGTCATATATATACGCAAACATGAAATCTATCTGATTAATTTACAGAATCATGCTTTATTTACATAAAACATGTAGAAACATAAATTTAGAGTATAAATACAAATTTAGAGATACTGAAACGTTGTAAAAACGGTAAATAACGTCCGACGTACTTTTGCATGAGCTTGATCTACCGTTATTTTTACCCATATCGGAGTGGAACGGCCAGATTCCCCTTTTTCTCTTCCCCTTTCCCTCTTCTCTCCCTCCATTCTTTGCTGGAACCATCACAAAATGACCGAGCAAAATGCGCTTGGCCTTTTATAATCAGTTGGGCGCTCGAGCACTAGGCACTGGTTGCACAAATGTGTGCTCGGGTGGTGCTCGAGCAATCCTTGAGCGCCTCCCGTCGTAAACCCCTCACTCCCGCTTTGCCTCGAGCGGGCCCTCTAGTGCTACTTGCGCATTTTTCCGCTCGATGCCCCCTTGAGCGACCATCAGGCGCTGGGCGACTTTTTGCCCATTTCCACTCATTTTACTTCGGTATCAAATTTTTTCACTATATTTAAGCCTAAACATGATTTTCATCAACATAATTATTCCATAATCATCATGCTCCAGGATCGGGATCTCACACTCTCCCCCACTTAAGAAAATTTTATCCTCAAAATTTAACAAACATCGAGTCTTATAATTCAGAAAAACCTTCTTAACATCTCCAAATTATTCTCAGATTAAGGTAGTTACCTTCAAAAACCATAAATTTCCAAACTGTTTTGATCATTAGTACCTGACTCGTTCTATATTCATCTAAATTCATCAAATCCGAAAGCAAACCTAAATCTTTAACTATTTTCCCAACTTGTTTCTAAACATCAAACAGGCTGCAAATCTCACACTTTTATCTATGTTAAGCCTCAAGTTTGGAGCATTCTCCTCAAATTTCAAAATTTAAATCTTAATATACAGGGACTAATCATCTGATTATTTCTGCTGTGCACTCTGATCAAATCATCCAACTTTCAATCATCTGATTACCATTTCCACCATAACGAATGTAACCTAACATTCAGTCTCTTTCATCAAGCTCCTCCAAGATTTCAATACGAACCTCATACCACATTAAAACTAAAACCATAATTATATTATCACTGAGGATTTCGCATAATGTTTGACCGTTACCCAAGATCTCAGGATCCTAACACTTAACAATCTCAAATCTCAAAGTTTAAATGCTAAGTAACCTCAGATCTCATTGGCGTACTAATTAGCCAATGAATTAAACTTAATCACCTCTTCCAAAGCTATAATGAGTGGATCATCTTTTGTCCTGAAACAAACCATAAGGATTTCTTACTTCACGGAACGATAAAAGAATAAGAGAGAACCGAGAATATTATATCTCAATCAATTTAACATTTGACTAGTCATCCATCCATTTTAATATACAAAACCTATTATTAATACCATAATTAATTAATTATTACTTGTCACTAACATATAAAGCCCTTAAACATTCAACTAGTCCCAAAATATGTTAGGAAAGAGGGCGCTCTACTTTCTCGATCAAACAAGACAGTAAGAAATATGAATGAAGAAAAAATAATGAACACAAGTATTTTTCGTGAAAAC
>JAOVVI020019130.1:0-10191 GCA_028571085.2 Nepenthes alata
TTATGTCTCATTAGGACTTCACTCCAAAATTCTATATTTTCTCACGATGGAAGAGATATATGATGAAGAAAGAGAAACTAAATTCAGATTTTTTCTTGAAGAAATCTTTAATTATAAATTTAAGTATTTTTATAAAGCTTATTTCTGCCTTATAATTTTATAAAATAATATAATAATTTTAACTATTCGTACATGATGTGTTCTTGGTTTTCTATTAGTGATATGAGTTAGATAGTTATTCGATTTTTCGCTGCAGATTGAATTAAAACGGGTTTATTTTTTATCGTTGTTAACCTATAACTTGCATACCACAAATTATAAATAAGTTGTCAGAGGATTGACGGGACTAACTCATTTATTTATCATTCGACGCTCAAATTAAAATTTTTTCTCAAAAGATAAAAAGATAAAAGGAGGATATTGGATTACAAAGAATTGCATGTAAATAAGGATGTGAGAGGTGAACTGTGCTCGATTATGTGCCCGACGGGGGCGATTTAGAGAAAAAAGAGGATAGGGCTATTTTCAAATTGCACACGATTAGTGCCTCACTAAGAATGCACTCATGGAGTTGCTTACTACTAATACACTCATGTAGTGGCTCACTACAAATACATTTAGTAAGTAGCTCACTTGTAGTGCACTCATCGGGGAGTGACTTTTGTAAAAATGAGGAAGTGGTGTGTGAGAAAAGACCTTGGTTCTCCCATTACTCTTCGGGGAACCCATACTTTTCCTGATCCGAAAAGGGGTCTAATGGGTTTGAGTAGGGTGTTTCTTTAACGCAAGTGAAGGATCTTCTCACTCATGCCGTAGCTCCCCTAGTCCTCCTTTTTTTCTTCTTCCACTAACCCCGTGGTGATGAGTAGTCTTTGTAATGTTTCGTGGGTGAAGATTTGACGTTAAGGTCCGTAATCGATGTCGCATTTGGGTTTGCTGGCCACTAAGAGGTTGACAGGAGCCGCATTTGTAAGGCATTACCTTGCTATTGTGAGAAGGTCGTGGTTGTCCCCAATTTAGTCGTCAGGTGGCTTCAGGCTATATTCTTCATGCGTATACTCTGATCGCTCTATTGGTTGCCCACCTGCAGGCATTTCATATTGATCCGTTTGACTGTGCTACCAATTGTACCATTGATATTTGTCCCCCTTAACGGATCACTCCCTAGGCTTTATTATGGTTGCAGCTATGGCCTATGAATTGGGTTGGACTAATCTCCTTGTTGAGGCTTAGTCCGCTGCTTGTTGGGGGCATTGTCGCATCAATTGTCGGGCCTCAGATTGGTCTGGCACATGGTATTACTGTATGTATCAATATGAATACCTTAACGTGATAATATTTTTTTACACGGCATTTGTACGATATATTGGTTTTATATTTCATCCATAACTCAGCTGGGTAAAAGAATAGTGAGGATCAAACATTATTGTAAAATTTTATTTCGTACGGAACAAATAAAGATAAAGGAAAAGGAATTATTTAGTGATACCTAGGGGCCTGTAGAACTTTTAGACGCTGCGTTAAAACCATGTCAACAGCAAAAATAAAGCCGTAAATTTCGCTACGGGGGTCCACAGAACTGAATATATCGTCCTCTGCTATTTACTACTTAAAAAATATACGAAAAAGTGAAATCCAACCAACGAGGGTTCGTGATCAGTAGACAAGACAACAATAACCGGAAATCATATATTAAAGGCGACCTAATTTAGAATTTGGTGTTAGAATTCAACCAAAATACGTCCAACCTAACCTAACGTAGTTGAACAAACTTGAACCCTCGTTGAACGTCAAACGATAACTCATAAGTATAAGAAATATAATAATATATAATATTTTTACGATAAAAATTTATTTTTAATTAATAAAAAAATTACGAAATAAATTTAAATAAATATAATATAATAATAATAGTATTGGTTACAGATATCCCATTTGAAATCCCATAGCTATAATCCCGAATGAATGATGGTTAATTACAAATATTTCAAAACAAACGAAATACGTTATAGAAATCCGCTATACAACAACGTACCCGATCTTGACGAAAAACAAAACTCTAATCGGTTATCAGTCAAATGTCGAACCTCATCTTCTATCTTTTTTTCTCTTCTTTTTCTCTGTGCGGTGCTTCCCGTGTGAGAAATGATTTCAAATTGCCCTAAAAATACATTATGCAAATTCGAGTGTCGGTCGGGCGCATCGCACGTGAGCGCCATTGAAATCAGCGCGCAATGATCTCTCGGGTGCATCTCGAGTGGGCCCATTATGGAATCGGCGCACTTACATAGAACATGCGCCTATAGTGCCACTCTATTGACCTTCGATCGATCATCAGTAGACCTTCGCGCGAATATCTTGTGATTATTTATTATTTTTTACTGCTTGGATGATTATCAACTGACCTTCGATCGACTCTCGTACGAATATTATGCGTAGTCCTGATAACTGTCCGTTTGTTGTGTCACTTTAATAAAAATCCAACATTTCGGGTCAAGCAAAATTGTTGAATTCTTCCCACATATATATTTATAAGTACTTTGTGGAGGTCTCAATGACGTTTTTTGTTAAAAAACTCAATATATTTTAGATTAATAGTGTTTTAGTTGATGCCATAATTTTCAGTATAAGAAACTAAACAAATTAAAGGTCAGTGTTATTGACAGGGTTTTAGCTGATATGTATGATATTTATAATATTGGACTCTCTTATTTTATTGATGGTGAAAGTTTTTTTTTTTTTTTGAATACTAAAAATTGAAGATTATCAACTTTTTATTATATTAAAATAGATTTTGACAAGTTAGAAATTTATAAAAAAATCTGATATTTAGACTGACCATGACAAATCAACTTCTTAATGACTAATCGGGAACTATCCCACTAGGTCGTGTCCCAGCGTTGTTATGTATTTTTCTAAATATCATAAAGTAATTGTTTTTTTTAATTTCTAAGATGACAATTTATTCAAATGCTATTTGATGCATTTTCATGCTCGAATTATCGTACGGATTAGAGAGTTTTTAATTTACTTACGTCTGATCGAACACAAATGGTTTGGTCTCCATGTTTCTCAATATGAGTCATACGCACCACAAATAGCTAACACGAGGTCAGAGAATTTACGAAATTTATTATCCGATTTATTCTCCGACATCCAAATTAGAAATCTTTTCAAAAGAATAGAAAGATATGAGAGTATGCAAAGTTTAAAACATGGTGGTATTCATATACAGGGGGTGCGAGTGAGAATTAAGGGAGGCTAGGGCATTTGTTGCATTCTTCATGAAGTGGCTTACTATGGTCGTTGGTTGGGGCTGACGGTTTTGGAGGAAAGAGAGTAAGGTTCTTTCCTTGCCTTTAGCAAGTCTAGACTTGAACTTTTGTTTGAAATTTAGCTTGTATGATCTCTTTTTTCCTGGCAAAGGAGAATGATATTTGTAGTGCTTGAAAGCTTTGGGCACCAGAGCTGGTGAAAGATATCCCACTTGAGTCCGCCGTTTGCTGGGCACTGACGGTGGCCATCGGTTTTAGGTGTCGTCTTGTGGTGGTGGGGGGATCGTTATTTGACGTGGCCGACTGATGTCTAACTATTTTTTGCTGAAATTTGTTGAGCCGCTACTGGTTAGTGGGCGTGGTAGCCTACCAGAGTTGACTGATCCACCACTTATTGGCATTCTTTGAGCTTACATTTTTGTATTGCCAGTCTGCCTCCGTCGAGGAAGGAGGCACATGCGAATCATAATTCGGTGCGTGACAAGAGTTGTCGGATGGGCTTGGGTCCGGCTCGTCCTGCCTAGGGTCCACTTCATGGTACTAGGTCTTGTATGTGGTTCTTTGCGTCTCGTCGTCTAATTGGACAGCTCTACCGACTAGTCATTTTTTTTTACCAACCCATGTTTATACTGGACCGATTACTCTTTTTATTAAAAAAATTAGTTAAAAATATAATTTTTATTATATATATTTTTGTTAATATCAAGTAAGAATCATTAAATCAGAGGGTGTAAGAGTAGTAAACTAGGGGTAATATACCTCAACAATGAGTCATAGTTTCTGGCTTTTTACACCTCACTTCTAATGAGAAGAGGGGCCCTATGCCGTATTATTTTGGCTGTTTAGACCATATTTGACAATTAAATATTTTTTTTAATTTATAAATAAAAAAAAATTACACAATTCTTAACCGTTAGATTTGATTCGAATTGTCGAGTCGGTATGGCAGAGTTCCTGAGAAAATAAAATATATTCTCAGACATTTTAATTTAAAAAAAATTAATTTTAAAAATTATCCCAAAATAATTGTATTTACATTCTAACAAATTGAAAACTGAGACAAATGTGCAGCGAATTGAGGGAGTTTATCTATAAAATAAATGGAGGAGATAATTTTTTAAAATTGAATTATTTATTTAAGAAAATTATTTAAATTTAATTTATATAATTTCTTGAAAAAGAAAATGGAAGCCTCTCGTCCCCATGCGAAACCCCCAATCCGTTAATGACACGCAAATAAATAGAAACCAACGAAAAAGAAGGAAGAGATAAAGAAAAGGCTACTTAATCGAGGGCCCGTCTCATGTCTACTCATCAGCTGGCAAATGATTTGATCTTTCTGTTCACACTCACTGTTGTTCCACACATTGATTCGCCCTTTCCCTTTTAATCAAATCAAGAGCATGAAAGTCCCGAATTCCATGACCTTCAATCCGATGCAATAATCTTTTATAGATCGATGGAAGAAGAATCCGCTAAATCGCCAACCAGTATTCCCTCCGCTCATCATCATCATCATCATCAGCAGCAGCAGCAGCAGCTTCATCAGCCGATACCACCAAGCAGATATGAATCGCAAAAGAGGAGAGATTGGAACACTTTTGGGCAGTACTTGAGGAATCAACGGCCACCAGTTCCTCTATCTCACTGCACCTTCAACCATGTGATTGATTTCCTCAGATACTTGGATCAGTTCGGAAAGACCAAGGTTCACCTTCATGGCTGTATGTTTTACGGGCAGTCTGAGACGCCGGCGCCTTGCTCTTGTCCTCTCCGTCAAGCATGGGGCAGCCTTGATGCCCTAATTGGCCGCCTCCGTGCCGCCTACGAGGAGAACGGCGGGTCTCCGGAGACGAACCCATTTGCCAGAAGTGCAATTAGGGTTTATCTCCGGGAAGTGAAGGAGTGCCAGGCTAAGGCAAGAGGGATTCCGTACAAAAAGAAGAAGAAAATGGCTACTGTTATGTCGTCGACGAGGAACGATGAGCAATCAAGTTCGAGTTCTTCTACTCATTTATCTTGATCGATGTGGCTTTTAGTCGATCCATTCTGATATATATAATATGCATGGTAAGTTCTTCTTCTTCTTCTTCTTCTTCTTCTTCCGTAATTAATAATAGTAAATACTATTTACTCGACAGCCTTAAGTATAATTGAAGAGAAGTAGGACTAATTAATATCGCACATTATTAGATGTATAAAGTGTTAATCTTATGTTATATATCTGCTATTTTTATTTTGTAGTTTAAAATTCAAATTCTCTATGTTGTAAAAGACTGCCTTAGGTAGTATTGTAAGTATAAAGAAATTATGTCATTACATGCTACTAAAAATCATGGATAAGTGAATGAAATCAAAAAGTTCATAAAAGGAAGACTTTATTGAATGAATGAACATGTATGACATGAAATTAAAACAGTGCATATAGTGTGAACTCCAAAAGCTATCCCTAATTCCAGGAGATAGATTAGTATAAAATATAAGTAAGTATCAATGGTATTTGATAATATGCCATAATAATCAACTTTAAATAAAAAATGCCCAAAACAAATTTTTTATGAGACATGATATTAAACCATAATAAACAAAAAATATTCAAAATACATGTTCGATTACTTGCCAAAAAAAATAAATAAATACATTGTTTATAAGAGATGAGACTTCCCATAATTCATATATGTATGTAGATATTATGTCACTGTATGATGCAGCTGCCGAGGGAGAAAAATGTTTGATTAAACAGAGACATGCAGTGTTAGTCATTGTGATTTGTTAAATCAATTTTGAGGACCAAATACTTATAAAAAATTAAATAATTTTTTGACTAATATTCTAAATTTCTATTTTATAACTAATTTCTAAATCTCCTTAAATAGAAAAACTAATTCCAGATGTACTGAATAATATAAAAGAGCTGTGGTTACTAACTAATGAACTTAATAACATAATTAGAGAGGGGAAGAAAGGGGAAAGGCACATAATTAAGGAGGAGGGGAAAGGCAACATAACTAAAGAGGGGATGTTAATTAAGAAGGGAAGAGGAGGGGCTGACATAATTAAGGAGAGCCGTGGTGACAGGAGGGTGTTGGCCATGAAGGTGACGGGGGGGGGGGCTTGTTGCTGCGTTGAAAGTTAGAAATATATTACCAAGGTGATATTAAAAAAATATATATAAAAATAAAGTTTCATTTCACTTAATTGAATCCATATCACTTTATCTGTACAATTTCCTTTACAGAAACCCTAATCGTACGATGACATACGCCATTTCTAAAGTTTTAAGGATTCCTTCCCCCCAGCTTTCTTCTCCATTTCTCACAAATCAAGCTGAGCCTAAGCCTCTATATGAAGACTAAGGCTTTGTAAATTCTGAAAGAGAGGGAAGAATTTCTTCCTACTGATTGAGATCTACAATGCATAATTCTCCTACGCCCTCTGACAAAATCAAGCACCGATATCCATGTATTAAGACACTGGGTATCTAGAAATTTAAAATAGCAAATGCAATACACCAGAGTGGTCTAAAATTTTGATTTCTAAGTAAGTAAAATTAGGCTTTTTTTTTTTAATGTAAACTTTGTGGAGGTGATTTTGGTTTATCAATGTGAAATTTAAACTCTGAGTGAAGAATGAATGAATAAGAATGAAGTATCAATTATGTTTGATCTCTAAATATTTATCTAGATATGTATGATCCATAGCTCTCTGTATCACCTGATTTACCTTGAATTTTCTTCCTTCTCTTCGACCAAACGAAGCCAAAGAATCCCAAAAGTGATATATGAAGAACCCTAAATTTCCAATGGCGAATTTCAGATCCTGACAGTGATCCAAGAATTTGATTTATTTTTCTTAGCAACTTTAGCAAGATTATTACTTACCAAAAAAAAAAAAACTTTAGCATGATTACATAAATATACTAGTCATTCTGATCATATCAAGAGTCAATTTCAACTATATAAGCCATTAAAAATCAGAGTTTTTTTTAAAATATAAATTATCTTAATTTAAAATCATTAAAACTAAGATTGGAAAAATGTCGTAAGGTTATTAATTTAAATCTGTCAAACTTGTAAGGAAAAAAAAGGGGAAAAGGACAAATTAAATGAAGTAATGTATAAATATAAATATAAATAGTTTTATTTTAATTTATTCTCGGGGTGCAAAAAAATCATTTTTTTTTCTATATTTGGGTCTTTTAAAGATTCTGCCGATTTTCTGTCCCCCACTAAATATCCATTAGCATTACTGTCTTTTGTCAAGGCTCAAGAGAATAATTGGTGAAATAAATAGGCTAATTATTTTTCATTTTGTTTCTTTTGGAAAAGAAAGATATATTTATTTGTGGATTTAAAATTATTTAATGGACAATTTTATTTTTCCAGAATAAAAATCTAAAAATAGTAAAAGCTCATGAATGGCCTACAAGTAATCGCAAATTACAACTTTGGTATTAAGCACTCTCATGTATTGATTTTTTGTGTTATATTAATGACTTATGAGTTTTTAAATTATAAACATATTAAAGTTAATACATAGCAAAAGATTAGAGTGTATTCATTATTTTTCACTGTTCATATATTGTAATAACAATAGTTTTAGTTGAAGAATAAAGCCCTTTTGTTACGAAATTGGGAAACGACGTCGTTTCCATGCACAATGTACACAAAATTATGCATTAATATCCTTCAAATTTATGATGATATCTTTATTTTATAACATAAGAGATAATATAATATTTTATCTATTTATTTATCTATATTAATAGATTAATAAAAAATAAATACATTTTTAAAATATCAAATTGAAATAAATGACTAAAAAATATACAGAAAGTGGTCTCATATTATTATTTATAACCTAATTACAATTCTACCTTCCTCATTTGATGGTTCTTATGAATCCATTCCAACTTGAGATTCAAATCATGATTCAAAAAAATATATAATTTTGAATATTATACATGGGCATATTGTCTAGAGGAAGAGATTTTAAATGTAGCATAGGATTAATTGATAAAGTCATCTTGTAATTAAACAAATAAACAAATGCTAAAATAACTTTACTATAATTCAAAATTTATGTAGGAATATTTGGGCAAGAACTTAACCTAAGCATTTGTCAGAGAAATAATACAACAGACTCTTAATAATCGAGGCAAAAGTATCTCAAAAGCTTGAACATCAGTCATTTCTGTGATGATAAATTGAAATTCATTATGCAAGTTTGAGAACAATACAAGAAAATTCAATATAAATTAAATTACTCTTGGTTAATTTATATTTTTTTAATAAATAATCTTTTTAGAAAGATAATAAACCTATATTTTTTTAAAAAATATTTAATTCAATATAAAATCAAAACATCAATTATATAAATATATATATATATATATATATTCCTAAGATTCCTTCAACTCCATAAAGCATGCAATGCTCAATCTTGTGAAGTAAATTGTACTTTATACCTTTAAGTCTTCTTAATTACCATAACCTTACTTTATGAAAGAGATGTTCAATCCAAGACAGCCAAAAATTGTCCAAATGTCTCATATTATTATAATGTCTTCGATATTGATGCAAATTTCAATAATATAAATTTTATCTTTATAGTTAGTGTAACAATTATCCAAAACACTAATGATATTAGACAAGGAGCATATGAAAATTAGGGTTTATATTATCATATATTTCTTCACATGAATTCCCATACTGGTCCTCAAGTTTTGTCTAATTAAAACATCTCCTTGATGTGAACACTTAATAAGCTAAAGATAGCTTAAAAAATGAGGTTCTTAGGATTCGAATTCTATGTCATTTGGTTGGAAATGTTTCAATAGCATGTTAGAAACTACTTGACCAAAACAGCCAAATTATGATATATAAAGGTACCGCAATCACTACTTAATCTTTGTTAATCAATGTTTGAAGTGAATTTGAGTATCATTTTCTTTTTATTTGTTTGAAATTAACCTTAGAATTCAAAATAATAATCAAATTATTAAGGTGAGAATTCAAAAATAGATTTTATGCTCTCTCTTTAGGGTAGATAGAACAGTTTTCTTTGATTGGGTACTAGAACTAACTACATCAACAACTGCGATTCATCGTCCCAAAGCTTTGCAGTTTCCCCTTGTTATGAATGAAAAGGAAATTTATTTCATATGATTTCTGGAAGAAAAAAAAAAAACCCCCTTCTCAGAAGGAACACTACAATCAGATAAAAGATTTTGTTATCAATCGTCATTTGTTACAGTTATGAGTGAAAAAGGACTTTTTGCCCTAAGTTATACAATTAAGTTTTGACCCCGATAAATATAGCGAACACGGTAATTGAAAAAAATCCTCCGAGCTTCAGGGAAGCAATGCACTATGAAAATCAACTTACAGACCGGGTGGTAACGACGCGCCAACCTAGCCGACTTACTTCCGTCTCGCGATCATTACCAAGGAACTCCTTGGATTTGCCCGCGGCAACGGAACGGACACCTTCCGGTCTTCACGTCAATCTTTCCTTTATAGCCACTTGAATTGCCGAACACGATCAAGTCTCTTTCTTCAACGCACCGACGTCTCCAACGAAGGTAGAAGGATGTACGTGTTTGAATAGCAAAGGAAAAATAAAGAGAAAACTAGTTAGAATATGAAATTCAAAGTTGTAACTTTTAGTTTTCTCAAAAGAAGTAAGATCAATGGAGTTTTAACAATGATTATTCTCAAGTGAGGTACGAAATTGATCTGTCAAGAGTCCTAGGGTTCCAAAATTATAAGTCAAGTATTTATAGAGGGCTCAAATATAGCATTTAAAAATATGCCCGTTGCCGGGGCGCTCGAGCGCCGGGGCGGCGCACAACGAGCGGGGACCATTCTGGATTTTGGGGTCGAGCGGGTAGCGAGCGCACGGAGGGTGCGGTGCT
>JAOVVI020019132.1:0-10190 GCA_028571085.2 Nepenthes alata
GTAGGTGACTTACTTTGTACTTGTTTGCAGAGGGTAGGTGGAGTAACTAGATTAGTTCACCCACTCCATTTGGTTGCCGCCTAGTTGAATTCTAAGGTTTTACTCTTTGTTTATCCGGTCAACTTTTTGGTTAACAGTTCGTCCATCTCCTTATAACATTAGCCGGGCTTCTTTTTATTTAACGGATGTCGGAGTATCCAAGGACGGAGTGCCTTTTTAGACGGAGTGCCATTTTGTGATCATTCCGTCATTATTTCGCGCAAAGCACTCCGGCTTCATAGCCACTCCGGCCTCTTTATATTTTCCGGTCAACATGCGTTGATCGGATTACGCTTTCCTTCATAAAATTCGAGCGCTGACCCATTCTTGCCTTTTTCTAATTTTTCGGTCAACATGCGTTGACCAGACAACCCTCAATTTTCACGGATCCCTTAGCTTAGTAATTACGATTTTTTATATTTTAGAATCTGGGTTGTCACATGCATGCAATGGCATCCTATTGGTGAACATACTGGGAGTCAAGGCCTCCTAAAATGAGGACTAGTGATGTGCCTAGCAAATCTAGGGTCGGCCCAACTTGCAGCCCAATTGACATGCAATCGAGACATGATCCCAGGAAGCACGATGGCGGCAGAAGAAGGGCCCAGTTGGCTTTGGCCCATCATACAACCTGCCAACCAAAAGGCCCAAATGGCTATGCAAGTAGGCACACAGGTCGACCCAAAACTGTTCCATCAAGATCAGGCGATCGGGTAGCACGCGGTGTAGGGCCATGATGACTCCTTCTGCACAAATCGTCCGCGATCCAGACCCCACGGCATGGGAAGACACCTACCCAGTACTGCTATGCTAATTGTCCTGATGACATGAGAAATGTTAGTGACAAATTTGCCGTCACAGTGCGTCATCTCAAGAAGGTGAACCTAGCCCTCCGCTGCCCCCATGGAAGCCATGATTACTAAGATTGCCTCATGCAAGCCCAACGAGACGGCACGAGCAGCTTAGCCCAAGGCTTTTGATGGCAACCATGGACTTTTGGAAAGAGCTCACCAACTCTCGCTCTATATATATCCCTTCGCTTTTTGCAAAGAAAGGGAGACAAATCAGAAAGAGCTCCTGTATCTCGAAAACACCCAGCCACACTTCCATCCATTTTGTGGAAAAGAGTATTGCAGCTAGCCACTCTTACCGAGTGCACCCCTCATGAGCCGCTCTGCCTATGGGTGCCCACTCCTGTATTAGTCACACCGACATCGTGCACACCCGTTGGAGTCCAGTCTTCCAAACTACACTTAATCCCTAATACGTGCATCTTCCCATATTTATATTATTCTATCTTTCTCTCATCATAGAAAAATTTTTAACTTGGGTATCGAATGATATATTGGTGAATAAGTTTTCACTATTATCTGACCTATTGTTTATTTGTTGTGTTGTACAGGATTTAGGTTAAGAGTATCAGGGATCAGACCAGTTTCAATTTGACCTGCCAGACGAGATTAAGTAGCTCCCTATCCCGTTCAATGATTCGGATATAGAAACACATCATGTATATATATATATATATGTGTGTGTGTATGTTTTACTGAGATTTAAATTACTCTTTTCATGTTTTGTTATTTTTAAAATTAGTGGATATTCATCATTTAAAAAGTGTTTGGATTGGAGGAGTTTTCATGAAAAATAATTAGAAGTTATGTACATCATCAAAGCATGTTTGATGGTGGGATATTTTTATATTCGTGGCCTGTGAGCCTTAAATTGCGATTTCATAATCATGACGTTGGATATTAGAATATAAATGATCTTTATCATTTATTGTTGACGATAGTTGGATACAAATATATATGGATGGGATATTTTTTTTTTCTTTTTTTTGAAAAAAAGAAAAGGTGAAAAGGAGAGAAAGAAAATCTTTTAACAGTGGATTGAAGAATTCATTGAATCATTCAGATAATCTTTGGACAGAGCAGCAGAAAAAGAAACTTCTCTTCTTGGCCAATTCCGGAGAACGATTTGCAACGGTCAAAAAGATCCATTGAATCATCTGTTTTCCTTTTCCTTGTTTTCTTTAAGGGCGTATTACGTCCGTTGGATGTCGGCCTTCTGTTCTGCGTTGCGTGCAGCACTGCGGCACCGTACTGAATCCCCCCTTGGCTATTTCAAAATGCCGATTTGAATAAGTAAATAATAATT
Organism: Nepenthes alata; assembly: GCA_028571085.2. Lineage (NCBI taxonomy): Eukaryota > Viridiplantae > Streptophyta > Magnoliopsida > Caryophyllales > Nepenthaceae > Nepenthes > Nepenthes alata. The sequence goes on from JAOVVI020019132.1 coordinate 2,197, forward strand.
ATTATTATTATAATAGGAGTTGGACGCTACAGCGCACATACAATGAACTTCAGCCCCATTTGCAAAATATAATATTATTTTATGCTTTTATTTTAGAAATATATACATTTAACATTTTATTAATTCTTGAAAATGGAACAAAAATATAATAGGGTGTGATAACATTTTTAGCATATTATTTTTTAAATAGGATAGTATAATTGAATTTTTATAAAATTCCAACAGGTTGCCACGTGGCATAAAATCCGGCGTCAAATATAACAGAGATCTGGGAAGCTTGGGGGGAGAAGAGGGGAGGAAGAAATAATTGATTATCAGAGCTGTCTAAGTTCTCTTCATGGAATTGAAACGGACCCACTCCCCCTAATACTGAAAACCTCTCTCTTTCTCTAACATTTCCCGTTACCACCATGTCAAACAACCGCCCTGACAACCGTCCCCTCACTGTCCAATATTTTCTCGTTTTTCTCGTGGAATGGTAATTCGTGAAGGCCTTTTGTCTAAAATTCAAGTAACATAGGGAGAGAAAGAGGTCAGAAGTAGGAAAAAAATCTTTTTGGATATTAAATAGCCGAACAAATTTCAGCCCAAAGGACTTTTAAGGCACCGCCCTCCTCTGCCCCTCAATCTTTCAGCGGCGCTTGGTGGCCTATTTATCAATGTCGTCAATTTGCATCTTATCGATTTGCTGACGATTTTACTGGGGTTCTTAGTACTCATTGTTTTTCGGGGGATTTTTTTTTTTTGGGGGGGGGGGGAAGATTGTCAATATAAGTGGACGGTGAGAGGAAGTGTTGTGTAGTTGTTGCTTGAGATTTTGAAGCGAGTGGAAATTGACAAGGCCGGTTAGCAATTGAGCGTCTCCATTTGAGAGAGACATCTACATGTGATCGTCATGAAAAACAATATTCTGGTTTGTGATTTCTCAGGTACCTTTGCTTCTCTTCCTGCATTTTTCTCTTCTGCTCTTCTTGAAGGTGGAAGGTCACGGGCTTCTGCCTTGTTCTCTCTCTCTCTCTCTCTCTCTCTCGATATATATATATATATATTCTTTTCTTTTGGGCACAACAAGAAGCTGTATTTCAAAAACTCCAATACATTTCTTAATAGTTTGCATTAAAATAAAAAATCAAAGAGATTGTTAATTTGTTGGCTGGCGGGTCAATCTGGGTCTTTTAAAAACTGAATGAAAATGGATTCCTTCAATAGTGGGGTTGGTTTTGAATTTGTCGCTTACATGTTTTTCTGCAGCTAATGCTGGAGGATTTTAAAGCGGGTGATCTTTTTTTCAACTAAAAGAATTCATTTAATGGATTGAGGGAAAAGAATGTGGAGAGCATTAGTTACAGGCTTACTAATATATGGTCACCTGATATCGGTTTCTGCTGCTGATAATGAATATCCTAGATGTAACTGTGAGGAAGAGGGATTCTGGAGCATTGAAAATATTCTCGAATGCCAGAAAGCGGGTGATTTCTTGATTGCTGTTGCATATTTTTCAATCCCCATCGAGCTGATCTACTTCGTTACCTGCTCAAATCTCCCCTTCAAATGGGTTATATTTCAGTTCACAGCGTTCATCGTTCTTTGCGGGATGAGTCATTTGCTCAATTGTTGGACTTATGGCCCGCATGCATTTCAGCTAACCTTAGCCCTCACAATATTCAAGTTTCTCACAGCTCTCGTCTCTTGCGCAACGGCCATCACCCTGCTCACTCTCTTCCCTTTGCTTCTGAAGGTGAAGATAAGGGAATTTATGTTGAAGAAGAAGACGTGGGATTTAGATAGAGAGGTTGGAATTATTAAAAAACAGAGGGAGGCCGGATTGCATGTTCGTATGCTCACTCGAGAGATCCGCAAGTCGCTTGATAGGCACACAATTTTGTGTACCACTTTGGTTGAGCTGTCAAAAATACTGGTATTGCAAAATTGTGCTGTCTGGATGCCCAATGAGAACAGAACAGAGATGATATTGACCCATGACCTGAAGGAGAGGAACCTTCAAAATTCTTCTCAAAGCCGTTCAATTCCTTATTGTGATCCAGACGTTAGAAATATTAAGGGGAGTGAAGGGGTGAAGATACTCAGCCCTGAATCAGCCCTCGCGGCTGCAAGCAGCGGAGGATCGGGAGTGCCTGGAGCTGCTGCTGCAATTCGTATGCCAATGCTCCGGGTGTCCAACTTCAAGGGAGGAACCCCTGAGTTGATTACAGCCTGTTATGCTGTGCTGATTTTAGTTCTCCCCTGTGGGCAAGATCGATCCTGGACCGTCCAGGAGCTCGAGATAATTGAGGTGGTCGCTGATCAAGTGGCTGTGGCCATCTCCCATGCTGCAGTGCTTGAGGAGTCCCAGCATATAAGAGACAAATTGGTGGAGCAGAATCGTGCTTTGCAGCGGGCAAAGAAAAATGCAATGATGGCTAGCCAAGCGAGGAACTGGTTCCAGAAAGTAATGGGCGCTGGGATGCGAAGGCCATTGCACTCCATTCTGGGATTGCTTTCTTCGCTGCAAGATGAGAATTTCGACCCGGAGCAGCAATTAATTGTCGATGCGTTGGTGAAGACCGGCAATGTCCTCTCAGTCTTGATAAATGATGCGATGGATGAGTTACCGAAAGAAGACAGAAAATTTCCATCAGATCTCAGATCTTTCACTTTACATGCATTAATTAAAGAAGCGGGTTGCCTTGCCAAGTGCTTGTGTGTCGGTAGAGGTTTTGGTTTTGGTATCAAGGTTGATAGATCGTTGCCTGACCAAGTAATGGGCGACGAGAGAAGGGCCTTTCAGGTGATTTTGCATACGGTTGGCAACCTTTTGGAATACAACAATGGAAGAGGAGGGACTTTGACATTTTGTGTTTTTCCGCAACATGGAAGTCCGGTAAGCAATGATCAAAGATCGGCGACATGGACATCAGGCTCATCAGACAGTTATGTCTATGTCCGTTTTGAAATTGGGATTATAAGCGACAGTATCTTATCTGATGACTCAATTTTAACAACACAATTTAGCGGTCAAAGATATAGTAGTAAGGTAGTAGAAGGAGACCTGAGCTTCGGCGTGTGTCAAGACATAGTCCAGGTGAGTATGGCTGCTCGTGTTTGATTTGCGATATCTATCTATTACTCTGTGTTCATAATAATGTCAATGTGGCTGTTTTCATTTGTGATATGTAAAAAAGTATTTTCTGACTGCAAATGGGTAGACATGCTTCTTATAAGATCAGTAAGGTCGTGATAAACAATAATAACCCCTAAGTAGATGTGGTAGTTTGTTTGCTTGTTTTTTTTTTCTTCATGTGTTAAACCTGTTACACGTTCTTGTTGATTTCTTCAGGATGATTAAATAATATATATATATATATAAGGTGCTGTCAAGGGCTACCAGCCACATTCAACCTACCACTGAATTATCCATATATTTTTTAAGCCACAGTATTGCGGATGCATTGTCAGCAAACATATGGTTCATCATGGCCTCACGGGCGTATCATAAGATTCTGCCCATATTTAGATCTGTGGGTGGGTTAAGGGATTGTTTTCATACAGCAATGTGTTCTTGGTTGACTCTCTGCAATGCTTTTTTTGGTGTCTCAGGACATGGTCATTATGTCTTCTGAACCACCTGTTTCCTATTTTATTTTCAGTTCACCTGTGGTTCTCATGTGGGTGGATTTCTAGAGGATAATTCATGCCAAATACTAGGCTTTTATACAGGGACATGCCTACTAAATGGAGACAAGTCATCTGTTAGTTGCACAGTGTAAATTTACCTTTTAGATGTCACCCTAGCCGACAATCAACTAGTGCAAATGAATGAATGGGGATAACTACCCTCGCAACTTTTAGGCTACACATTTTATATGTTTTAACCATTGTATCTTTTTGTGCAATAAATATATGATTCATCTATATAGATATATATCATCTACAACTAGAATATCATATGTTTTGAAAGTAACTTGCAGTACTGGCCGCTATGTGGTAATTATTAAATCATAAAATGACTAATTTTTATTTTTATGTTCTTAAAAGTATCAGATTCTTCAATCTTAACCGTGGATTTTAAATATTTTGCAGTTAATGCAAGGAAACATCTGGATAGTCCCAAATCCTCAGGGATTTCCTCAAAGCATGGCGCTTATCCTTCGATTTAAACTAAGACCGACCATCGGAGCAGTTGTTTCTAAATCGAGAGATTCTTCAGAACATCTCCACCACATCTCCCTCTTCAAGGGCCTAAACGTTTTATTAGCTGATGACGATGATATGATCCGAGCTGTGACCCAAAAGTTGCTTGAGAAGCTGGGCTGCATGGTCACTGCTGTTTCATCGGGATTTGGGTGTCTTAGCGCTGTTGGTCCATCCGGGTCGTCCCCCCAAATCATTATTTTGGATCTTCACATGCACGATTTGGATGGGTTCGAAGTTGCAACAAGAATCCGTAGATTCTGCAGCCGTAACCGGCCATTGATTATCGCCTTGACATCTAATGCAGATGAAGGCGTGTGGGAAAGACTCAGGCAGACTGGGGTAAATGGGGTCATCGAAAAACCTATTCTGATGCAAGGGATTATTGATGAGCTTCGCAGAGTCCTGCTACCGGCAAACAACGCAATCCCATGACCGGAAAAACGAGGCCACATCATCCATGGTGAAGATGTCCGGCGTGCCCTCAAATTGCCAAGGGGCGTGCTGGCTAAATATTGAGGCATTGGTTCGACTCATCTATCGAACATGGTGTACATTGGATGGTCTGCTATCTTCAATGAAGTCCAATAGGTACATGAATTTCAGCTCCTTCTCATGCCATGAAATTTTGTTGATGTTCAAACTAGTTCTAAGATCCAATTCCAATCACAGGTGGCTGAACATATTATCAATAGTTATATATCGAATAATTTGGAATATGTATACGTGTGTATGTATACAAATATAAATTAAGAACGTAAAATATTTTGGCAGTGGTGGAAAGATGAACAGGTAGAGCGGTTGAGGTTGATCCCTGAAAACGAGGGCTTGAATAGTTGAAGAATGGATCGCCATGCATGGAACGAGTACGTATCCGCCTCCATGAGTATTTTTTATATTTTCAAACCAACACTTCCTTGACAATATTAATAGAATATTGGGGAAGAGACGTTGGTGGGAAGAAGAGGAATTTTCTGTTCAGTTGATAGATAATTTTTTAAGGGATGGGCCCCAACACTTGCCCAATTGTTATTCTCATTACGTCTACTTTAGGGGGTTCACTTTATTATTATTGTTATTATTATTATTTTAATTTTAATGGTGGTTTAGCTAAGCAACCTAAAATGTAAGTAAGATTTTTATTTATTTTTATATTTATTTTCGTAAATACATAAAATCCAGGATTTTCTTATATTTTTTTGTAAATCAAGCAAAAATAAAATGGTTCTTTCATGTACTGGTATTATGATAGCCAGTTCTTATTATTTTGATGTTTTTTGCAAGTCCACGAGTTGTGAAATTGAAATATAATTTTTTTTTTGTAAACTGAAATTTGGAAAAAATGGAAAATAATATATTTTTTTCTTTTTTGTGTAATTTTGCTAAAAGAGTTTTCTATGCTTTTTAATCTACTTTATATACCTTCTTTTAAATTTTATAACTTTTTTATGAGTTTATAAATTTATGTACATATCAAATTTAATGTAATATATTTATAATAACTAAAAAGTATTCGTTTAGCTAAAAAAACTTTTTTTTCTCGTATTTTATTGATTTTCATTATTGCGTGAGTGTCTAATTATTATAAATAAACTGTATTTTATATATTCAGATTATAAGCTAAAAGTGTAGTCCTCTTACTCATATTTAGGCTATCATCTAACTTTTTTAAAATATAAAATGACCATACGAAAATGAGGTTGATTTCTTTTATGAAGCTTTTTAAGTGAAGTTTGAACAAGCTTTGATAAAAATTTTATGTTGTGTTTTAAGTAATTTGAATTTACTAACTTTTATTCCATACTATTAACTTATAGAATAATCATATTAATAAGTACGTATTTTTTATAATAAAATTTTAAAAATAAAATTATTAAATTTTATAAAATTTAAATTAATCTGAATTCGCCAACCTAATTCTTAAATAAAATGAGAAGCCCAAACAAAATTAACGTAGGCCAATAAAAGGAGGCCTAATGGCACATAGCCTAAGTAGGAATTCAATAAGCAAGTCCCAACTATAACTCAGGCCAATCAATTCAGTTTTAGAGAAATTGAGATTTTAGAACCAAACTCTATTTTTTGAGGAAGTTAATGTTGAATTGAAAGAGCGAGTTGGATGATATCAAGTTGTTTTATCAAGCAATTAGCTCCCGTATTTTATTGGCATTTCACGTCTTAGTTAATTATCCCTAAAAAATGCACGATCTACAAGTTTCTATGTGAGAAACTCCAACCATGACTCATAACGTGTGTAGTGACCAACTGACTCAAATGACCAACAATGTGTTGGCGCAAAACGGAAGACATGGTGATCGGACGGACGGATCACTCGGACAGCAATAGAGCAGAGCTCTTAGTCGGATGGCAAAAAGTAGAGATAGAAAAATGAGAGAAACACATACGAGATTTAACATGGAAAGACCCTTCTTAACTTAGGAAAAAATCACCCAAAAAATACACTATAAAGAACGATTATTTACAAGAATATTAGCTACACCAAACCCAAATAAAAAAAAATAATCACTAAATATATATCACAAAATCTCTCTCTAAATGTGTCTCTCACTCTATCTTTACAACAAGGCTTGCCCACAACTCTCTCAAAGCTCTTACCCAAGTGATTTCTTTTCGTTGCACCAGCACACAAAACAAGTAAGGATATAAGTCTTTATATACACAAAGAGCCTAGTGGTCGGCCAGCCACCCTACTGCCAATAAGGTGGCAGGACCACGCCTCCTAAGCCTGCCATGGTAGGCGCACGTCCGGCATACCAGAATGGCAGGCCTGACACCCTAGGAAGTTACAGCCGCCTCAACATCCAATCAGAGTGGGTCAACTGCCCACCTGTAAAGCGTGGCTACAGTAGGCCTACGGGAGAGAGAGAGTCAACGCCTAAATTCCTTGAGTCCTCGTCAATGTCCTCAGCAACCTCTCGAATATGACGCCTCCAATAAGTCATCGTCCGCATGACAGGCTTCTCGAACCACTCAAGAAAATCTGCGTCCTTTTCTTCTTGAGTCCGCGGACATAAGTGCCACGAGGGAGTGACCCCAACAAACTTCCTCTCACGACCGAGTGGGAGTGAAGTTAGTCAGACCGGCAATATCACAACAAGCTTCCAGCTTTCCCTTTGGCAAAACTTTGTTCAACATGTCCGAAATTGTCATTCGAGCGGACCTTTCCAATTGATAGCTGCCCATCATTAAAAACATCTCTCACCCAATGATATCGCACGTCAATATGCTTAGACCTGGAATGGAATGAAGAGTTTTTACATAAGTGAATGGCACTTTGACTATTACAAAGGACCTCGTACGTCTCTTGCCTTAAACCCAACTCTTGAATGAACCTCTTCATCCAAAGCATCTCTTTGCAGGCCTCGGTCACGGCAATGAACTATGCTTCCGTCGTTGAGAGAGCAATGCACTTCTGCAACTTGGACTGCCAGGAGATCGCCCCTCCCGCAAATTTCACAAAGTATCTGGATGTTGATTTTCGAGAATCAACGTCTCCGGCTATATCGGCGTCCGTGTATCCAAACAGCTGAAGCTTCTCTCCTCCAAACTGCAAACCCAACTTGGAGGTCCTGCGGAGATATCTGAATATCCACTTTACCGCGGACCAATGCTCCATCCCTGGGTTTGAGAGAAATCGGCTCACAAGACCAACCGCATGAGCAATGTCCGGCCGCGTATACACGGCCACGTACATCAGATTACCAACGGCCGAGGAGTAAGGAATCTTACTCATGCGCGCCTTCTCAGTGTCCGAGGACGGACACTGCTGCTTGCTCAGCCTA
>JAOVVI020019133.1:0-10190 GCA_028571085.2 Nepenthes alata
GATGAATTAACTTTTAGGGGATATGGGTAATCATATTCTAGTCCTAATTCATGCAAAAGCCCCAAAAATAAAAGGCTGGAATCCACCTGATCGCGCATGAACAGTACACGCACATGGGGAGGGTTTTCGGATGTGCATAACGGTACGTAAACAATGAATCAGATGATTATTTTCACATATATACATAATTAGACTATGGGCATCACAATGATACACATAGGGTTGGGTATCAAGACAAAATACCCGAAGGGGATCGGACGAAAATCAAAAGAAATGGAAGAAAAACGGTATAGATGTACTTTTCTCAACGTGCTCTACGAGTTCTCTAACTACCTCGAAGCTGGATTTGGACTCCATGGCCTCGATCTCCTCCTTTCTCTCTCTTGTTTGTCACCCTCTCTCTCTCTAAAAGCTTCTCGGATCGTGGGAAAATAAGGAAAAAGAAGCACGACGCGGCTTTAAAATAGACTTGCACTCGAGCGTGCGGCGAGCGCAGGAAAATTTGGATTTTGGGCTCGATAGGTGGGCTCGAGCGCACGGAGGGCGCTGGTCTAACCCGCGGCAAGCCTGCAGCAAGCCTACATCGTGTTTTCGTCGTTCGGGACCCATTTTGACCATTCTAACCCAATCTTTCACATCTTTGGACCTTATTTTTTATTATATAACCTCAATAAGCCATAATTATCACAATTTAAAACCCAAAATCTTGTCAACGAATCAACATTTTACCGCTTACAATTTCGGTTCCCGATTTACTAATTCCGGTTCTTTGAGCTTTCCAATCCATTCTTCCCATACCTTTTGAACACAATTCACCTATTTTAACTTAATTACCTTCCAATTATCATATTCTGGAACTCGAGTCGTCATAGCATCCTTGATAAAGGCTTTGGCCTTTGTCACTTCTGCAGATGTTTAGTGACAAACGTCCTCGAGCTTCAACTGAGGGCTTGCTCAGCAATAAGTCTTCGGGATTTTAGAGACATATCTTCTGTGCCACATCCTTGGGTCTTTATTGGAGACTTTGGTTTCTTATAGAGTTCTCAAACTTCCAAAGCTAAGTCAGCCTCTCAGACCAATTCAACTCTCTTTGCTTCTTGGGCCGTGGACTTAAGTTCTTGGGCATTTTGGGCTAATTTAGCCTTTTGCGCCAAATTAGTCTCGTTGGCCTCTTGGGACGCAGGCCTAATTTGCAGTTCCTTGATTGGGCATTGGGTATTCACTACCCATCATCGGCTCCCCATGTCAAGAGGTTCGAGAATCTCAACTTCTAGCATGTGCGACTCTAGCATTGATCTAATCTTTTAGAACATCCCTCTTTGGTCCGCGACCTAACGCTCCTCCTTGAAAAAGCTAGTTTTCCAAGCGACTGCAAACTTTTCTTGAATGGCTCAGCCAGAATCCATCTGATGAAGCAATTGTAGTTTAGTGACTGAGGAAAATTGTCCAAGGGCATTGCTGGAATCAATGGCCTGGAAAGACACTATCTGTGGACTCTCTTCCTAGGTATGAGGTGTTATTCTGTGCTGCCAATTGGCGCATTAAAAGTGCACTAACTTGACACATCAGATGTGCATTAATTACGGTCTTGGGAAGGGAAAGGCCATTATTGTCAGCGATTTGTGGGGAGTTGAGATGTGGCAAGGCAATTAACGAGGTGCACCTTTTTGAATTTGCTGGCCGTTTGAGTCTTTCCTTCCTTCTCTTTTGCCATTTCATTCGAATTCCTCAGAATTCTAAGTGCCATTCTTTCTCTATGCAACTCGAAGCTTTTCTTGGTGATTTCCTTCTTTTTTTCCTTCACGCCTCCAAACTTTTCCATGGCTCATGGAGTAAAAGATATTACTTATTCGCTGACTTTGACAGACGTTAAGGTTCTTCAAGTGCGGTATTGAATCTTGAGCTCGACGGCCATGGTGGTTCTTGATGCCCATGAGAGGTCTTGCAGCCCACCTGATGGCTTCGCTACTGTTTACGAAGTCCACCTTAAAGGTGGTCTTCAATATCCTATGGCACTGGAGTTTTATGAGATAATAAGGGACCTCAAAGTTCCTGTGGCCAGACTTCGGCCCAACGCCGTTAGGTATCTGGTCTCACTTTGCATCTTTGCTCGTTGCCACAAGAAGATCTTTGATGTTTAGGTATTGAAGGTCATTTTGAGGCTTGTCCATGGGCAATATTGGGTGATGATTTCTGCTCGCCCCAAGTTCCTTGCCATTAGCGGTGGAAACCCTGATTCTATCAAACGGTGGAAAGATAAATTCTTCTTCCTTAGCGTTCATCCTCACTGGGCCATTCCCAATTAGTGGGGGAATGTGGGGCCCAAATTGTGCAAGGATCCCACCATTGGTGAGAGGGAAGCGGTGAAGGACTTTACGAATCTACTGTTGTCCAACCTGAGCTCCTTTAACGAAAACAAGAAGGACATATGGATGAGGCTTGAATAGTTGGAGCAAGCCATGTGGGAGCCTCAAGCTGAGGACTCTGGCGTCCCTTCTATTCCTTCTAAGAAGAAGCTGAAGAAGAAGAAGAAATCTCTGAGGATCGAGGTGTCGTCCGGGCGACAGAAGAAAAGCCATCGGACTAAAACCTCGAAGCGTCCGACGACGATTGTTGAGTACTCCTTCTCATTCGATGATGACTCAACTCTTATTGAGCGGCTGATTAGAAAGAAGGGTCCTGCTCGAGGAGCTAAAGGCGTCGGTCCCACAGTCGCTGTTGAGCTTGTCGAGCAGCCTCCTAAAGCTGCGGACTTTCCTGTGGAGCCACCTGATGCCCCTCCTCTCTACGAGGCCATGCCTAACATTCCCTCTGTCTTTACTGGAGAGGCCTTGGATTGGATAAATTATCCATTCGAGGACATTGCTGAGGGGCAGGCAGAGGGGGAGGCTGAGGCGATTCAGGCCGAGGAAGTAGTGATGATGATCACGACAATAACTGCTGAGGCTGTTGAGGCCGAGGAAAGTCAGGCCGTGGGGTTGCTCGTTATTTAGACTACTGAGCTCCTTTGCCGTGCAATCCAGATCTACAGTCCAATTGAGCTCCTGCCCAAGGTCCATGATGAAATCCTGGTCGAGGACGTTGTTGGGCTTCACATGCTGCTGAAGCGGAGACTTGGGCTGCGGATCATCTTGTAGCGGCTGAGCCCCTAGCCCTTAATTTTGTTAAAGTTGTCCCTGTGACCGAGGCCAAGGCTGAGGTTTTTGTTGTGCAGGAGGCAGCTGTTGCGGAGCCTGTTGAGTCTGAAGCCCCCAGAGAGGAGAGCCTAGTTAGAAGCTCTCTCATCTCTAAGGTACTTCTCTACTCTTCCTCTGGCTCTCTGTTCACTTTTGTCCATGCCTTAATGAGGTTTTTCCTTCACAGTTTCATGAGCTTGCCTGATATCTTGGTATTATCATTAGCGATGTTGCCTAGACTTGCTCTAAGTTGGAGACCCTTAGGGCCTCGGGGGAGCGCGTCAAGAGTCTTGAGCTTGAGCATGCTGAAGCCAAGAGCAGAATTTTTTCCCTTGAGGATTCGCTAAGGGTCGGAGAGTAGTGGGTTGCCTCTCTTAAATATTCTCTGAGGGCTCTGGAGCAACTGAACGTTTCTCTCTGGGGCAGGAATCTCCAGCTAGAGGAGGAGCTCAGGACCTCACTGAAACCTGAGGATATCGGACCGGCCTTAGAGCACAAGTATTGGGATGCCATCAAAGTGTGTCGCCGCATAATGAGGATTTTGGTCTCGAGATTTCCTACTGGTATGTTCGATCCAAAGAATGCCAGTGCTCAACGCAAGGCTGATCTAATTGGTCTCCCAGGATGAGGTGGGACTCCTAACCCTTCTCAGCCAGGACCCTCCAATCAGCCTGAACCTTCCGAGCAGCCAGGATCATCAGACCAGCCAGGGGCTTCGAGATAGTTTTGTATATTTTCCTTTTCTGTACATTTTTTTTGTACAAAATATATGAATGAAATCCATCTTTGGTGCAATCTTTCTCTTTTTACTTAGATTGATTTTACACTTGGTTCTTTATTGAACTCGTGCCCTTAGGAATTTTTATCCTTTACGAGTTGAGTGTCCGAACCTTTTGACCATCATTGGTTGAAGATACTACCTCTAGGGTCATTACATTCTTGCTCTTTTTATGCCCCAGAAGTTTTCAAGTTCATCTTCTTATGGGCTGTTTGGCGTCGTTGCCAAGTATTGAATCCAACTTCAATGAGTCGTTCTGATCTTGCCGAGTTTTTAAGTATGACCTCTTAATGGGCCGCTCGAATTTTACAGAGTTTTGGCGTATGACCTCTTAATGGGCCGCTTGGACTTTGTTGAGTTTTAGGGCAAGTGGAAGGGATCCTTTCATTTAACATAGGGGTAGCCTTGGTCTTATTTATTGATGAAATGATATGTAAACACTCAATCGAATGCAAAAAAGTAATTAAGTAAAAACTTTTATTTTATTAATGAAATATGATACAAGCATGTCAAATGATGCAATCAATTATACCCGTGTTGTACATTTTTACTGGTAGTATTTCTTGAGGTGAGTGATATTCCATATCCGAGGGACAAGCCTTCCCTCATTGGTGTGCAACCTGTATGCCTCATTTCGGAGGATGGTTGAGACCAGTGATCCTTCCCAGTTTTGGGAAAGCTTATTCCGACTAGTATTTTTGTCGGTGGCCTCAATACTTCTTAACATTAAATCTCTTACTTCGAATTGGTGCGCTTTTACCATCATATTGTAATACCAGGAGACCCTCTTCTGGTACGCCTCCGTGCCCAGTCTTGTTGCGTTTTGAGCTTTCTCATGCAGGTTGAGGTTCTCTTGGAGTCCCTGTACATTATTCTGCGGATTGAAGCTTTTCGCTCGAAGGTTGGGTAGTCCAACTTCCACTGGTACGATTGTCTCGACCCCATAATACTGGCTGAAGGGAGTTTCACTTGTTGGCTCCCTTAGAATTATCATGTACCACCACAGTATTGATGGCAGCTCGTCAACCCATGAGCCCCCAGCATGCTCCAGCTTCGTCTTCAATCCGTGTAGTATGGTGTGGTTGGTCACCTCCATTTGTCTATTACACTGCGGGTACGCAACTGACGTATGCACCAACCTTATTTTTAGGTTGGTGCAATACTTGGTGAACCTCTTTCCAGTGATTTGGGTCCCATTGTCAATTACAATGCATTCTGGGATCTCGAACCTGCACACGATGCTTTGTCTGATGAAGTTTGTTGTGTTCTACTCGGTTATTCGGGCTAATGGTGTGGCCTCAACTCATTTCGTAAAGTAGTCGATTCTGACGATCAAGAGTTTCCTTTACCTAGACATTGTTTGCAATGGCCCAAGTATGTCAGCCCCTATTGTGCAAATGGCCACAGTGATTGTAGAGCCCGGAGTTCCGTGTGCGGCTGGTGGGTAAGATTTCCATGAACTTGGCAGTTTTTGCATTCTCACACAAAGTTCATGGTATCGTACTTCATGGATGGCCAGTAGTAGCCTTACCTCATCAGTTTAAAGGCGAGATTCTTGCCCCCAATGTGGGATCCATATATTCCAAGGTGTACTAATCCAAGGGTGTAATCTGCCTCTTTTGGAGTGAGGCATCGCAGATAGGGGCAGAGAATCCTTGTCGATACAACCGGCTGTCTATAATAGTGTACCACCCTGGCATCTTTCCCTTCTTGGCTTCCTCTGCATCTTGAGGCAATGTCCGGTCGGACAAGTATCTCAGGTAGGGGGTCACCCAATTGTCGGTGTCAGATATTTACATCACTTATGGGTCGAAATCTTCCTCACTGGGTTTGTTGAGGATCTCGCACAATCCTCGGGCATATTGCTGTAATTTTCCTAAAGCTATTGCTTTTGTGAGCTGGTCGGCATTTTTGTTCTCCTCTTGTGGGATGTGGACCATTTCTACTTTCTCAAAGGCCGAGACTAGTCTGCAGACTTTTGAGAGGTATTTGGACAATTGTGGGCTGTTTGCGTTAAAATTTTTTCGAATTTGGTTGACAACTAACTCAGAGTCACTGTAGACAATTAAATTCTTGGCTGAGCACTCCTTTGCTAACAGTAGTCCTACAAGTAAGGCTTTGTACTCCGCGATGTTACTGGTCACTGGTAATCTAAGGACCATCGAGTACTTTATCTCTGACCCCTTAGACATCCTTAGCACAACGCCAACTCCACAACCATCATTCATGGATGAGCCATCCACATGCATAGTCCAGTCTATTGGGCTGTATGATTTTTTAGCATCACAAGTATCCGAGGCCTCCAGAGTTGGGGTTGTGGTTTTGAGAATAACGTCTGCCAATGCTTGGCCTTTTAAGGCCGGTATTCGTTGAAACTCTATGTTGAACTCTCCTAACTTAATGGACCACTTGACCAACCGTCCCGATGTTTCTGTCTTTTGCAGAATAGTTCTCAAGGGCTGGTTAGTCAAGACGATCACTTTATGTGCTTGGAAATATGGTCTCAATTTTCAAGAGGAATATACAAGCGCTAGAGCCATCTTTCTACATTATAGTATCTTGTCTGAACGTTAGCCAGGATTTTGCTGATGTTGTATAGGGGCTGTTGCCTGTCAAACTGTTGTTGAATCAAGGTTGAGCTCAAGGCTGTCTCGGACACAGCAAGGTACAAATATTACTCTTCACCTAGTTGGGGAGATGTCAAAAGAGGAGGGTATGAGAGATACCTCTTTAGTCCTCGAAAGGCTTCTTTGCAGTCAGCCGTCCTTTGAAAACCATTAGCCTTGGTTCCTCTCAGGGTCTTAAAAAATGGTAGATACTTCTCGGCCAACTTGTCCAAGAAGCGAGACAGTGCTACCAGCCTCCTTGTGAGCTTCTGGACCTCCTTCATGGTTCAAGGGGATTTCATATAAAGGATGGCCTTAATCTTTTCTGGATTTATTTCAATCCCTCGGTGTGAAACATTGTAACATAAGAGTTTTCCTAATGTCACTCCGAATGTATACTTGGCTGGATTGAGCTTCAACTGGTGTGTTCTTAGGACATTGAAGGTCTCGTCTAAATCTTGGATTTGGTGGTCGGCTATTTTACTTTTGACGAGTATGTTGTCCACATAGACCTTCACATTCCTTCCAATCTGGCCTTCAAATATTTTATTCACGAGCCTCTGGTAAGTGGCACCAGTATTGTTGAGGCCAAAGGATATGACTTGTAATAGTATGTTCCTTAGTCCATCATGAACGATGTGTGTTCCTCATCGTCGGCGCTCATCCTTATTTGATTGTACCCCGAGTACGCGTCCATGAAACTTAAGAGTTCATGTCTAGACATTGAGTCTACAAGCGAATCAATCATTGGCAGCGAGAAGCTATCCTTTAGACATGCTTTATTGATGTCAGTAAAATCTATGCACATCCTCCACTTTTCCTTATTCTTTTTGACTATCATGACGTTGGATAGCAAATTTGGATAATGCACCTTCCATATGAATTCGGTGTCCAGGAGCTTCTTTACCTCTTCTCAGATAGCCACAATCTTTTTCACTGAATAATTTCTCCTCTTCTGTCGAACAAGCTTATAACTGGGATCGAGGCCCAATTTGTGGACCATTACTCCAATCGGTATCCCTGACATGTTCCTCGGTGCCCAGGCAAAGACATCTAGATTTTTTCCTAAGAAGCTGATGGGCTGGTCTCGAAAAGGTTGAGGTAGTAAACTTTCTATCTAGACGATGTTCTCAGGATCTTTGGGATCCAAAAGGACTCGATCGATTGCTTCTTCAGACTTGGCTTGTTACGTCATTTTATCCTGGAAGTCCAAGTCTTCAATCGGCTGAGGAAGAGGCATTTTTGTGACCTGAGATAGAGAGCATGTCTGTCCGACAGTTTGATCCCCGAGGATCTCCCTAAACCCGTATGACGTGGGAAACTTCATCTTCAAATGTGGGATTAAGGTTACGGCTCTAAAAGTAGTTAGGCAAGGGCGTTTGAGGATAGCGTTGTTGACTGACGGGAGGTCTACTACCAAGAAGGAAATGGTCTTGGTTGCCGTCCTTAGATAGGTCCCTAATGTGACCTTAAGTTGGATGACTCCCTATATTGGTACTGGCACATTATTCAGTCCGTAGAGGGGTCCTTTAGTAGCCATCATTTGGCTTCTCTTGAATCCTAATTAAAAAAAGGTATTAAAGTAAAGTAAATTTCAGAAACTTTCATTATTAATGAATACTCGTTTCATTTGGTAATTTAATACTCCGTTAGAAATGAGTGTGAATACAACTAGAGGGTTAGAATTGGGGGATGTTACATGGGCCATATCTTCGTTACTAAAATTAATGACCTCATCCCTAGATTCTACCCTAGTCTTCTTCTATCTTACTGTTGGATCCTCCCGGGTGCCACTTCTGGCCGGGTGAGTTGATATCATGTTGATAACCCTCGCGGTCACTCGGTTCTTTGGGTGGTCAGCCTCACCCTCTCATGTTGTTCCAAAAGCTTGTCCGGATCTTTACAGAAAATGGTTGAAATGATGTGAGGTTTCGGGTTTAATAACTTGATAATAATGAGGTTATTAGTATGCTAATAATTAATAATAATCCTAAGGAACGAATGAGGTTGGGTATCGGAAGAAAAATCGAGAAAAGTTTGGGTTCGTGTTGCTGAAGCACTCCAGCAGACTTGCGCCTGCTCGGCGCTCGAGCTATGGCTCAAGCACATTTTCCAGAACCTCCCCTGCCCGCTCGAGCTTTGCTCGAGCAAAAAATCTAGAATCAAGCCAACCTACTGGCCGCTTGAGGCGCGATTGAGCGGTGAAGTCCAAGGGGGTGGCCGCCTGCTGGCCGCTCAAGCTGCGCTCGAGCGGTGGCGCGGTATAAAAATACGTCGTGCCTTCTTTCTCCTCATTTTTCACTCGGTTTAGGGTTTTTAGAGAGAGAGAGAGGAGCGATCCTAGAGAGAGAAAAGGGGTGAATGAGGCCGGAGAGTCCAGATCCGTCCGTGAGCTAGTTATAAAGGTGAAAGCACGCGTCGAGGCAAGTGTTCTCATACTCACATCTCATTCCCTCTTGATGTTTTGCTTGGTTTTACCGGGTATACTTGTGTCGATACCCATTGTAAATGTTAGAATCATAAAACCTATGAGTAAGGACCAAGGAATATGTAATTGTTTATCCGAATTGTGTCCGATTCACTCGGTTTGGTTTCACCGAAACCTTAACCCACAAAATTGGAGATTTTTTCCCTTCCGTGTATCATGAAATTGACCTCAAAATGTGAATCCCCACATCCCAATGATGTATATATGTCGGTCGAGGGTTCAATTTTGCACGTCTCGACTGATTCGCGGCGTCTAAGCCCTCTAAATGGGCGCTGTCACTGTTCACCCGAGACCCAAGGTGGAAATTACATGTTGTAACATTCGTAAAATGTTAAAATGACTCTAGAATATGAGTCACCGTACCCCAATTGTATGTATATATCGAACGAATGCCTGATTCTGAGAGATTTGACCCGTTTGTGACATTCGGGAGCCTTAAAAGTCCTCATTTACTGGTCATCCGAAAATGAATGGGAAGTTGCATGTTTCCATCATCATGTATGTTAAATTGAGCTCAAATATAAATCATCGTGTACCAATTGTGTGTACGTATCCACCGGACGTCCGATCTCCAAGTATCAAACCGTTCACGACGTTTGAATGTTCAAAAAGAAACTTGACATTGTTCACTCGAAATGAAACAAGAAATGTACATGTTATACCCTCGTTAATTGTTATGAAAGTAATGTTTAATTGTTTCAACGTAAATGTAAGCTCTGAAATGTGTATCCATGTACCGGAAGCAAGGGAATGAGTCTCGGAGGTTTCAAAATAATATGTGATCATCAAAGGTAAGAAGTCTAAACTCCCTCGTGAACTTGAAATGATTGTTGTGAATAAAGGAATTGAGTCCCATTGTAAGTTGTGTTGAACTTGGAATGATTTGTTGTGGAATAAGAAAATTGAGTCCCACAGAAAGTTATGAACTGAGCAAGTAAATGGAAGGGAATCCACATTATGCGTTGTGATGGAATGATCTCCCGGTTGGAGATGTGTGTGATGGGAATGAGATTTTTCGAGTTGTGAATGGGTGTGGCAAATGTGGATTTCACTCTCCAAGTGTTGAAACTAACCTTGAAACTAGGATCATGATTCATAGGGGTAGTATTCTTTAGCTTACCATGTCCATCGCGGTGTGAGCT
>JAOVVI020019134.1:0-10190 GCA_028571085.2 Nepenthes alata
ATTTTTACGAACTAAATTTAAATAAAATTAATTTTGATTGAAACCTTATAATTTTATACTTTAACATCGGTTACACTCAAAATTATTTTGTTAATTACAAGGATAAATTAACGAACAAGCTCAATTTAAAGTATAGATTTTATGTGATTTTAAATTTTATTATTAGCTTACATTTTACTTCATATGAGGGTTAGTGAATCGGTTTTATTATAATCCACTTAGTTATTTTATCATTTTTATAGTTAACATGATATGTTAATGTTGAAGTAATTGATTAAAATATTAATTTAATTATTAGTTTAATAAGGGCATTAATGCACCAAAATAGCATCAGTGCACAACCAAGTGGAAGGGAATATTGGAGTTTTTATATTTTTAATAGAGGAATTACTTTAATTATTCTTAGTTTAAATTATTGGGCTAATATTAAATGGTTAAATTTTTTTTTTAAAAGTAAATATAATTATTTAATTAATATTAAATATGATGCGTACCTAGATCCGAACTTTGAACGGATTCGAATTTATCTGGATGGTTTGAGCTGGTTCCGTTTACTGAGCGCGAATCCTGCACACCACTAAAAAGAACAGGAGGTCAGTGTGTCAGCGGAAAATTATTCCACCGAAAGCACTCCGATGTTTAAGTCAGTAAATAGCCTTCGAAAATCAGAAGGTAACAGAAACTGAGAATTGAGAGAGGGAGTAAACAGGAGTGCCTGGATCTTCAAATGTAAGAGAAGCGAGAAGCTGTCGTCTTGGATCTGGATGGTGAGGAGGCAGTGAACGACTGTCAAGAGTGCGTTGCTTGTCTTAGGCTAGTGAGTTTCAGCAGGGAAACCAGAATCATCTCTCTATGAATGATCGAGTTTTATACCTTTCGGAGTCTGCATATGTTTGCGTAACAGAAAGCGTATGCTTGTCTCACTGAAAGCGTTTTCGTGAGTAATCGAAAGCGTGCCTTGAATGTAAATTATATTATTTTTAAAGAGATAAAATTTATTTTTTATTAATTTAGATTATTTATTTTTAAATTAATAATTATAATTAAATTATATTATTAAAATTAAAAATTAGTTAAAATTAATTATTAAATTATAATAATTTATTTTTAAATAAATAATTTAAATTAAAAAAATAGGTTTTAGTTATACAAGAGATGGAGGCCCCGTGCCCTGTTGTGAGTGAGGTGGCATGGACGCGCAATCAAAGAAGGTGAACAGTTTTTCCTTTGCTTTACGCGGTGAAATATTGGGATGAATTTCCGTCATTGCCCCTTCGACCGATCCCCATTCCTCGGCAATAAGTACCATACCTTCCGCCTGTCCTCCTCATCTCCTCCTTCAGTCTACCCGCAATTTCACATCCCCCCCTCCTCCGCTCCTCAAGCACTGATTATTGCTCTCCTGGTAGTGAGAGGGAAAAATGGCTATAGCTGGCGTGATCTCCGTTGTTTCTCTATTATCTTTATGGCTGTTTTCAGCAGTTGAAGCTAGAATCCCAGGTGTCTACCAAGGCGGGCAATGGCAGAGTGCTCATGCTACTTTCTACGGCGGCAGTGATGCCTCTGGTACAATGGGTAAGTACCGAAAAAGCTTTTCATATCGTCTATGATTTCACGCCCATTCGGGTACCTGAATTTTTCGAAATTATTTTCTGCTACATTCCTCTGTTCCTTGGTTACGAAGCGCGGGCTTAGGACTACAATGTGCTTTGAGGTTTGAAAACATGTCCGACAGAGGCTACTGATTTGTATCTGGGGGTGCGAAATTTCTTCCCCTTTTTCTACCCGTTATGCTGAGTTCATAGATCTTCGGTTCTTCTTGTTCCGGAATTGCAACAAGTCTGCCCCATTTTGTCGAATGGATCAAAGCACGAATGACTCTGACCTTAAAACAGAGCCAACGTTTTCAAAAATAGTCTGGAGAAAACATTGCTTCAAATTTGACAACCTCGTTAACATTTTTCAACCTTAGAAATTGATCTTTCCTTTGAAAAAGCCTACAGAAAAAACTATCATGTGAGGAAAATTGACCTCTACAGTTGAAACCCCTTTTAGAAAATTGCTCACTTCTCGGGTCATTTAAGTTCTAAGTACTATTTCACAACAGATCTGTCGAGTGTCCATCTGTGTTCTTAAACCTTCGGTAAAATTGCGAGTAATTCCTCTCTCTAAAATGCAGGAGGAGCTTGCGGGTACGGGAACCTGTACAGCCAAGGTTACGGTGTCAACACGGCGGCGCTGAGCACCGCATTGTTCAACAATGGCCTGAGCTGCGGTGCTTGCTTCGAGATCAAGTGCGCCGACGACCCCAGATGGTGCCACTCCGGCAGCCCCTCCATTCTGATCACCGCCACCAACTTCTGCCCTCCGAACTACGCCCTCCCGAACGACAACGGCGGATGGTGCAACCCTCCTCGCCCTCACTTTGACCTCGCAATGCCCATGTTTCTCAAGATCGCCGAGTACCGCGCCGGCATTGTGCCAGTATCCTTCCGCCGGTGAGCTCCCCTGCCTATATAGCGCACCCTTTTTTCGACCATCGCTCTACATGCCGTACTGTAGATAAATAATTGGTTTTCAAATAGACAAAATGCCATAAAAATACATAAATAACGAGTTGCCCTTGATTTCGTCTCCCAGATTAGGTAGTTATGTTCAGAAGAGGTTAGTTAGAGCTGCAAGTATCTGCTTGCAGCGTCCGACTAGGTTAGTTATACTTTCGATTGTTGTTAATTATGTAATATTTTACTTATTTTTTGACATAAAAATAAATAAAATAACTTATAGCGTGTAACTTTTAAGGCTAATTAAAGTATACCCACGTATAGTATTTCTGTTAAAAAGTAACGTTTTCTTTGCGTCTTTTATTGCTAGCTGGGACCGGGCAGCCGTTTTCCACTAGTCACATTATTGGTTTCCCCACCTACTCACGGATTCTAGCGGTCCGCAGTGCGTTTAGATCAAACCCCATTTTTCACACTTAAATTCTAAGTCTTTAGGTGCATTTTTCTCCCCCCCCCCTCAATTGATCTACTTATTAATTTGATTCTGAAACTTTGTTGACTAATTTAAAGATTGCGGGAAATACCTTGATGGGTCATAAGGATGAACCCCACATACTTTAATGGGGAATTAATTAAATAAATTCAAAATACAACAACAGTGTATAAATATATATATATATATATATATTAGGTGTGTATAGTACCTAGTCAGATTGCACCGTCTTCTAGAGGATAATATGGAGGAGCAGCCCTGGCTTAATCACGGCGCACAGCAGCGTAATCTGAAATCATGGCCCGCGTTTCACGGTGACGCTACTTTAAGGCAAGCGCTTCGCGAAAATGACTAAAAACGACGCCATCGTTGCTTGGCGTCGGTTCGTATTTTGATTCTCGCAGGGTGCCATGCCGGAAGCAAGGAGGGATGAGGTTCACGATCAACGGCTTCCGCTACTTCAACCTGCTGCTGATCACCAACGTCGCCGGCGCGGGGGACATCGTCCGTGTGAGCTTGAAGGGATCGAGGACCGACTGGATGGCCATGAGCCGCAACTGGGGCCAGAATTGGCAATCCAACGCCGTTCTGGTGGGCCAGTCTCTCTCCTTCAGGGTCACCGGCAGCGACCGACGCAGCTCCACCTCCTGGAACATCGTCCCGGCGAACTGGCAGTTCGGTCAAACTTTCACCGGCAAAAACTTCAGAGTCTAAACTTCCCCCAATATTTCAAATCACCCGCCACCATATTTAATTTTCGTTTTTTTAATTTAAATTTGGCCAGGTTGGCGCCAATTTTATCAGCTGCAATTTTCTTTTCTCCTTTTTGACCTTTGTGTTGGGGAATGCTAAAGCGATCCAAGAGGACAGAGAGAGTGGGCTCTTTTGACTTTTCACGATCAGGGTTTGTTTGGGGGGAGACCCTTCGTTGTTCTTGAAATTTCCACTCTTTCCGTGGATGGGCCTGTGAAAGTGTAGTACAGCACTAGCAGCAATAGGGGTATAATAGGAAAAGCACTGAGGTGGCCGCAGAAATGTGCGGCCCGCTGCTTCTATATAATGTAATCTTTTTTATATTTATGAAATCGTAATTTGGTTTGCTTCCTTCTTCGTGCCTCTATGGAAATTATTGTAAGATTTGGGCATCAATATAAATATTTTTATGGAAGAATTTGCAATCGGTAGAGTATTAAAATATTGAGAAAATAAAATCAACAAAAAATCAGGCAAGATTTTCCAGAGACAGGCACACATGGGGTGGTGGGGCTCAAAGCTTTTTATTGAGTGGGGGGATTGGACGACATCCTATAAGAATTATTGTTATATAGTATAATATTTTATCTATTTATAATATTAACAATTATATAATAAATAAATAAATATCATATCTTATTAAAAATATTTTTAAAGAGTCCGAAATATTTTACATTATTATTTCAAATACTGTTGTAGCCGAAAAGAACTTTGGATTCTTCCTGCCAGAAATTGGAAAGAGGAACATTGGATACCTTCGTTTTGTCGTGACGAAAATTTCAACGAAGAAATTATCGCCTCTTCTGTTCCCATTCCCAAACAGGGGCCAAATTTGGTACCTCTAGAAATGCACGATTTTGCCGTCCATGATCCTACTAAAATCCAAATATGAACTCAGAACACCTAATAAAAATAACTTCGTATTTTATGATTTTTTTTTAATAGGATTAATAATTTTATAATTTTACTATATTTTGATGGGTAGAATCAGGCATTGACCAATCCAATGCACAAGTGAATAAAAAGTCAAAATACCGAAGGCCTAACAAAAGACACCGTAGAACCCGTCAGGCAAATAGCATATTAACACGAGAACCAAGAAACACGACCTGAATTATCGAGTATTAAGGGGTCATAATGAGCCGCTTAATAATCGAATATAGACGGTAATTGAGTTAATCCAATAGTTAGTAATCAGATAATTTTATCATTAAATTGAAACAGCTACTTCTCACTATGAATAAACCCTTTCCATCAAAAAGAAAGGGATAAAATCAAAAAAAGACAGCACAACGAGAGAAAGTCAAAGACCCGTAAGACGAGATAAATATAAAAGACATTTCAACAAATGAGTGCACAAACAAAAAAACCATTATGCCAATGGAGTATACCAAAAGCAACATTTTCCTCTATATAAACATTCATTCCCATCCACTCTACATTTTCTCACCCATTTTTTAACATCTTTCTCATCCGAATAGAAATATTTTTAACATAAACGTCAAAAAATATATCAAAAAATAAATTTCGTATTTATTTTACATCTTATTTATTCCGTTAAGTATAAAAAAATAGCTCACTAATCTGTACATTAATCCGGATATTCAAGATGTATAATGTTTAATAGAGTAAATTTATATCTAATTATCTTTATTTATATAATTTGTACACGAATCCAATTCATATTGATATTTACTTAGATTTATGTAATGTACGATATTCATAACTAAAAAGATTAGATATACCTGAAATTCGGTCCAAGCACACCACCTGAGGGCAGAAATTCTTCCTTACCTTAAAAAAAAAACAACAACAAAAAAAATCCAAAAAGAATCACTGAAGGGGTAGGGCCCAGTACACAGGCCATCCTGCATTGTAACTTTAACCAAAACATTACTAAATAAGATGCATTTTAAGCCAAAATATTATAAATACCACCTTTTCTTAAAAGGTCACATTGGCTCTACCGGGCGGGCAGAGGATGCATAACTTATCAACAGGAATGATTAAATATATATAATCATGTTCATGTTATACAAAGGAACTCTTTCTTTAGTTCAAACCCATAACCTTCCCATTACCACAGAGCTAACCTTATTATTATAAGAAGCATTTATTATCAACAAGGAGCAAGAAAACAGACCATTTATGTAAAGACACCGGGCTGCCTGTGCAAATATCAGCACCACATCAAGCATAATAAAACCCATAGAATAAATAAATGTATATGATATGGAAATGCCCATGTCGTCTGCATTAATATTTCCTCCATCTACACACTGCAAAAGCAGGAGTCATCTTGTAGTAATTATTTGAAGGAATTTATTATCCTTGAGAACTCACGCTTGACCAGATGATTGAACATTTCAAACAACAAATGGGAATTAATTAAATTTTAGGCTAAAATGAATTCAGAAAGCTTATCATAAAAGCTTAATTTCTTTTTTTACCTTCTTTCCTTGCTCCTTCAAGAACTCCCAATGCAGTAAAGAAAAGAGAATCCAGATGAAGGATGGTGTAAGGTCCTTCCATTGTTAAGGCTCCCACATTTGTCTAACAATCAATATTAAAAGTTAGATAAATAAATAGTAAATAACACATAAAATAATTTAAACGAATATTCAATCTCCGTTATTTATCCATCTAACTTTTAGTCTTGATGCCGTTGGGATTTGACAAAGGCTTCCACGAGGAAGACTATAACAACTCTCCAACCAGCCATATGGAAGTTTGTTGCCATGAATATGTAACTTTTAGGTTACCAAGAAGTGTCTGTATTTAATCCAATCCAAATGATAACAAGGCCTTTTGGTTTCATTTGATTCATTACAGTCTGTGGAAGCATTTATTTAATATTTTGTTAGTTGAACATCAAACTAAACCGTTATGCTGAGTTCCAAGGTCAAGCTGACTCTTTTTGAGATATTATCTGCCTTTATTTTTTTTTAATTGGTGTTTCACAAGCTTACCCACTCAGGATGACAGGGATTCCTCTGACACAGTAGTACACTAGTACCAGATAATAGCATTTACATTATAAGTTCAACACTTACTCTGATCATCCTTCTGTTGGTTCAAATTCCAAATGCTTTTCAAATTCAAAATCTTTCCCCAGTGTCCACGCAATAGTGAAAGATATCAATATCAACATAAACATCAAAGAAGCTGTTTTACACCATTACATTGCCCCGGCATAGTGAGATACACCATAAAGAGTATTTGCAATGCAAAAAGCCTAATCAATGAGGTTGTTTTAATTTCTTTTTCTTTTTTATTTTTCCCTTGATTTCCAAATATAAATCTTTAATTTCCACATTTGCATAACATATATTGAATGGGAAAAAGAGCCAAAAAAGGGTTCTCCACTTCTCATTTTTTTCTAAAACTAATTCAACTTTTTATTTTTTCTAAACTCTACTTTAAACTTTTATTTTAGTACCAATTTATTTTGCTTAAAAAAATTCAGTTAAATTGATAACAATTCAAGTAATATGTTACTATACATGTGATGCCAAAAATAAAATAAAATACATGAGTGTAAAAATAATGATCAATTTTGATGATTTTTAATAAATAATTTGTCTGATTATTTTTTTTCATTTTGTCCTACAAAGCAAGACAGTTTGAGAGATTATTATAAGATCAACAAGTAAGGTCGGTCTTCACAATATAAGATAATTCATATTCTATCAGGAACCCCCTAACCACATATAGATCAAGGTAATGCATAGACTAAGGACACAAAACACAAATAGTCAGTTTTCTCTTCAACAAACAGGAACCCCCAACCATATATAGATAATTCACATTCTACTAGGAACCTTCTAATCGCATATAGATCAAGGTAATGCATAGACTAAGAACACAAAATACAAACAGTCAGTTTTCTCATTAACAAGCAATCACTTTATATTAGAATACTTGTAATACCATAACATTCAGAAGAGAATGTTGATGGGGATGCCGTAAGAGTATAAGGTAACTTTGTCAGAGAATATCTACCTTTAAGATTTTCTGAAAGTTGAGCCAAAGCCAAAAGATGAAATTACTAAGATAGATCCATAAAGAAGAAAGAAATCAGTTGATATTTCCAAATATAATGCAACTATAGTACTGCACCAGTAACAATAATACGAATATTAAGCAAATCTACGAGTGAAAAGAATAGCACAAGTGATGGCATTGGAATGCATTAAAAGTAAAACTGGCATACCTTCATTACAAGCTTATGCAATTTTGTCCTCCTCCAGGATGTGACACACCAGTTTTCTATTTTTCTTCCTTTCTTCAGATTCAATCTAAACAATTGATTTAAGATCTCTTATTTATGTACATGGTAGTTCATAAGAACTTCCCACTTGTAGTCATCCTCCCTTTCAACCAAGCCACATAGTTTATTACCACAAGACTTTTCCATATTTGGATCCTACTTACCACGCTGGTCCAAATCAACAGAATTTCAAAACATTATCACATTACTATAACCTAGCCAATCCGTGTCAAAATCACCAAGTGAATTTGATGTTACAATTCCTGTTGGCACTGTACAAATAAATATTGCCGTTCTTTTCTTCCCAGTTAAAAATGGGCATCTAGAGATTGCCAATAAATTTAGTTTTTTGACGTCCATTCTTCAATTGCTGCTGATACACACTGTTCACATACTTGTCCAACTCTATTTTGCTTATACCTCCTGCCACATCTGAAGGCTCATCCAATTTCACAGAGACAAACCCACTAACCATTTGAAATAGACACATCGCATAGTACTAGAACATTTAAATAATGTGCATTCTAATAAACTGTGCTTTATACTAAAAATTGTTGGCGCAAAATGGAAAACACGGTGACCGGACGGACGGATCACTCGGACAGCAACTGAACATAGCTATCAGTCGGACGGCCAAAAGTAGAAATAGAAAAACGAGAGAAACACATACGAGATTTAACGTGAAAAGATCCTTCTTAACTAAGGGAAAAAATCACCAAAGAATACACTATAGAGAATGATTGTTTACAAGAATGTTAGCAACACAAAACTCGAACAAAAGAAAACAATCACTAAATATATATCACACAATCTCACTCTATCTTTACAATAAGGCTTGTCCACTGCTCTCTCAAAGCTCTGGCCCAAGTGATTTCTCACGCCACAACACGCAGCCAACAACACGCATAACAAGCAAGCATTTATATACACAAAGGGCCTAGTGGTCAGCTACCTACCCTACTACTAGTAGGGTGGCAGTACCACGCCCCCTAAGCCTACCATGGTAGACGCACGGACGGTGTGCCAGAATGGCAGGCCTGACACCCTAGGAAGTTGTAGTCGCCTCAACATCCAATCAGAGTGGGTCAACTTTCGACTTGCAAAACACGGCTACAGCAGGCCTACGGGAGAGAGAGAGTCAACGCCTAGATTCTCGAAGTCCTCGTCCATATCATCAGCAACCTCTCGGACATGACGCCTCCAACGAGTCATCGTCCGTTTTGACAGGCTTCTCAGACCACTCAAAAAAGTCTGCGTCCTTTTCCTCTTGAGTCCGCAGACATAAGTGCCACGAGGGAGTGACCCTAACAAACTTCCCCTCACGACCGAGTGGGAGTGAAGTTAGTTAAACCGGCAATGTCACAACAAGCTTCCGACTTTCCCTTTGGCAAAACTTTGGTCAACATGTCTGAACTATTGTCATCCGAGCGGACCTTTCCAATTGATAGCTGCCAATCATAAAAAATATCTCTCACCCAATGATAGCGCACATCAATGTGCTTTGACCTGGAATGGAATGATGATTTTTTATATAAGTGAATGACACTTTGACTATCATAAAGGACATCGTACGTCTCTTGCCTTAGACCCAATTCTTGAATGAACCTCTTTATCAAAAGCATTTCTTTACAGGTCTCGGTCACGGCAATCAACTCTGCCTCTGTAGTCGAGAGAGCGACGCACATCTGCAACTTGGATTGCCAGGAGACCACCCCTCCCGCAAATTTCACCAAGTATCCGGACGTTAATTTCCGAGAATCAACGTCTTTGGCTATATCGGCGTCCGTGTACCCAAACAGCTGAAGCTTCTCTCCTTCAAACTGCAAACCCGTCTTGGAGATCCCACGGAGATATCTGAAAATCTACTTTACCGCGGACCAATGCTCCATCCCTGGGTTTGAGAGAAATCGGCTCACTAGACCAACCGCATAAGCAATGTCCGGCCGCGTACATCAAGCTACCAACGGCCGAGGAGTAAGGAATCTTACTCATACGCGCCTTCTCAGTGTCTGAGGACGGACACTGCTGCTTGCTCAGCCTAAAATGGCTGGCTAGAGGGGTACTGATAGGCTTGAAACTTTCCATGTTGAATCGCTAAAACACCTTTTCAACATAGCCTTCCTGGGATAGCCAGGGCTTCTTGTCCCCTCGGTCGCGAAATATTCTAATC
>JAOVVI020019135.1:0-10190 GCA_028571085.2 Nepenthes alata
TCTCGATACCGTGGGTATCGAGTTTTCACTTCGTCACCAAAAATTGAGTCTTTATCTTTATTGCTTCTTATATCGTGTATGATAGTTAAACTTGTTAGCATCCAGTATTAAATATCTTTTATGTGTATTAGATATTTTTTATTTTTTACTGTTTCCGCTATACTTGTAACGGGGTCGAAACACGTTAGCACAAAAAGTGCTTTTTCAACAAATAAGAAGTATACCTTCCACCACCTCATCTGAAGCTCTAGCCTCACTAGCAGATGCTACAAATACTTTACCCTGGACCGCCGGCTTTGGAACTCGGACCCCTGAAGCCCGAGGGCACTCCCTTGCCCTATGCCCCACTTGATCGTAAGTGAAACAAGCACCAGTCAAGAAGGGACACGGTTTACCCTCATACGCCTTTCCATAGCGCCTACAAAAACCCACCGAAGCTTGAGAAGACGATGAAGTTTGGCCGCTCCTTTGGCTGGAACTTTGCTACTTTGGCTTCTTAAACGATCCTCCGGAACTAGTCCCAGAGCCAAAACTTGACCAACTTTTACACGACGACCTCTTCTTGAAATACTCCTCTTTTGCATGCTCTTGCTCATAAATCAGAGCCCGGTCTAGAACCTTAGCATAAGTAGCAAATTTGTGGGTCGCCAAATGCTTACGCATATTATCCCGCAAGCCTGATAAGAACTTCCTAGCCTTTCTTTCCTCATCACCTAGCAAGAATGGGGCAAATCGAGACAACTCCAAAAACTTAGCATCATATTCTGCCACAGATCGGTTTCCTTACCTTAGCCTGAAGAACTCCTCCTCTTTCTGAACATGGAGGCTATGAGGAAAGTAATTATCCAGGAATGCATCCTCAAATATTTTCCAAGTAATTTCTTTCTCCAGTACCCCAAGAGCTCTTTACTTCATTAACCACCAGTGATGCACCTCACCCTGCAGCCCATAAGATGTGTACAACACTTGATCCTCCTTGGGGCATCTAATCACAGCAAATACCCTCTTCAAGCTCTCAAGCCATGAATCGGCCTTCATCTGGTCGGGCTCCCCCAGAAACGCTGGCACCCGCTCCTAAACGAAGCGGTCATAAACAGATGGCCCCGGATTATCAAGAGCCTGGACAGGAGCCGGAACAAAAACAGGAACAGGAACAGGGGCAAGGTTTCGCTGCTCCATGTTCTCTATGAGATTGGTCAAATGCCCCAACAAATTATGATAATCTGCCTCTCGGTCTCGAGGCGGATCATCCCTTGGCATATTTCGACATCTGGGCGGCATGGACAACTTTTAGAAATCCCCACTGAAAAGGAAATAATAGCAGATTGAGTTAAAGGTAAAACCCTTAGACATGCTAAACACATACACAATTAAGAGAGCCTATACTCAAGTAGGTCATCCTATAATCACTCATTGGATCCCAACCTACACTACCATAGGCTTCTGCGTCAATTCAGATCCATTCTAAGGCATCCCATCTCTGATACCAACTATGACAGAATAGATTATTCTCCACCGAATAACCTCCATTAGAAATTTGAAGACAAGCAGATAATATAATAATAATAAATTTCTACAAAAATAAGGCAAAGTTCCGTCTATAAATTGGACATTTCCAAAATACAAACACCTGAAATACAACCCTACACAATAATCCAAAGAAATTCTCAAACAAAATCCAATGACAACCACACAGGATCCAAATCGCCATGACAACCGAGGTGGCTCCGGCGACATAAACAAAACTACACCGGCACGGAAGGATGCCAACTAGGAACCTCGAACTCACCACAAGGTAAGACCTACGGAAGCATATAATGACCACAACACACAGTGGACTAATACATATTCATGTCATCCATCATCCACTAACATAAAATACTACCATACAAGTTTTATTAGTTACAAAAGCCAAAATCTAAAATATCCTTGTCATACATCTAGTCAGTCTAAGTCTGAATCTCGAGCACAGCACGCAAAACAGCTAGCTACTGAGCCTCTAGGATCTACACGACCTCGTCAGGCATCAAGGCATTCTCATCTGAAAAATATAAAGCAAGGGTGAGCATAAAGCCTAGCAAATGATATCATACACCACTAACTAACAACAGGCAACGATACTGGAAAGAAAGAGCACAGGGACAGTAAAAGGGAACACAAGAGAGAGAAGAACACTGGAGATTGTCCGATTCACTTACTTCTTTCCATTACATTGTGTTCATTTTTATTTTAACATTTATCTTTGCAGACCCTGGGGCCAGTAGATCGTACTAGCCAACGAAGCGAGAGAACAAGGAAAGGAATGTGTTCGCTATACAATCTAAAGCCATGGCTGTATTATTTGTCAGCAGCTCACGACCCCTGGTTGCATCCATGCAACAATTCAACAAACGACTACATCTCGCTATGTAGCCTTCAATCGACACGCCCCACACCCCCATGGACCAGGGAAATCCTCATTCTTTTACCGTAGTGTCCTAGAACTTGCCAAGAACAACACCCACCCCCAAGAGTGGCTGGAGTATTCCTTGGATTCCCACCGTGACGTACGTGGCAAGCTAGAGGACACCAACCCTATCAACCATGGTCCTAGTTTCAAGGTTCGGCTTTCCGGGAAGGAGGACCCACTACTCGGCACACTCATACAAAAACTGGGAAATCCCATTCCCATCACACGTCTCCATCCAGGAGATCACGTTCACCATGACATACCTAGTGGGTCTCCCTCTGTTTACATACTCGACTTAATTCCTTCTTAGGAATTAACTTTTATCACAATTTAATGCAATGATTACAAGGAGTTTGAAACTTCTTACCTCCGGTGGACAACCCCCACCTTAGAAGCCCTCGGGACACATTCCCATGCTTCCAATGCACGATTATACATTTGGAAACTTACACTTTCACATCAACACGTAATATAAGTTTCATCACAATTATATAAGAACAAAACGAGCAATTTTACAATTTAATCACTGATGAACAGTAACTTACAAGACTCGGGGGCCGCGAACGTGTAACAACGTGCAAGATTTCTTATGCTGCGAACATATATACACAATAGGTATGTGGGGATTCACGTTTTGGAGTCAATTTAACAATTCACGAGTGGTAAATGGGAAAACCCAAAATTTTCGTGGGTTAGGGTTTGATGAAGCTCCACCGAACGAATCGGTGAGCAAATCGACCAACAAACCATAATATCCTTGGTTTCAAGACACGGGTACTACATTTTCCAAGCTACGGGTGGGTATTGACACGAAAATGCCCGATAATCAACGAAAACCAATGAAAGAGGAAAGTTAGTGGGTATGAGAATACATGCCTCGACGTGTGCTTTTACTTTAATAACTGACTCTCGGACGGATTTTGACTCCCAGGCCTTGATCTCCCTTCTTCTCTTTGTAGAAACGCTCCTCTCTCTCTGACTAAAAACCCTAGCCGTGCGAAAAATGGTGAGGAAAAAGGCAGGACGCGTATTTATACCACGCCTACCGCTCGAGCACAGCTCGAGCGGGCGGCGAGTGGGCTTGCCATGGGTCTTCCCCCGCTTGAGCGGGCTTGAGTGGGCAGCGAGCAACCCTGTTACTAGTTTTTCTGCTTGAGCCGGCTCGAGCGGCTAGCAGGCGGGCTCACTACTGGTGTTTTGGCCCAAGCTGAGCTCGGGCGGCCAGCGAGCACAAGCTGCTGGCCTCGCACCTCAGCACCAAGATTTTGAATTATTTCCCAACTTTTCACCATATACACATCCCCACATTGTTCAATCAGTCTATTATTAATTACTAAGATGACGATTATTCCTTAACTATTATGCCCTTAAACTCGGAACCTCACACTTTTCCCTCTCCTTCCTCTTCTCTTCCTTTCGTTTTGTCGAGCTTCTGCTAGAAATGAAACCCCAATTTCACACTTAAAACACGAAGGAAAAGAAATCATGCAAGGGAGCCCATGACTGGCACTCGAGTGTCAGTCGAGTGGTGCTTGAGCACATGCTCTCGCACTTTTGCGCCTGGGTTAGCGCTCCAGCAGTCCTCGACTCCTCCAGCACCGGTCCCGCATAAAACCCTTGCCCCCGCTCCACCTCAGGCGGTCCCTCGAGCCCAACTTTTGTATTTTTGTGCTCGAATGGTGGTTGAGCGCCCTGCGCTCCTTTGGGATCAGAATCTTTATTTCGGTATCAAAGTTTTTCACATTCTTAAGCCTGAACATGAGTTTCATCCACATAATTATTCCATAATTATCATGTTTTGGGTTCAGAATCTTACAAAAGGCCTCTTTGAACATATCCCAAGAAATTTTATCTTCAGGCACACCTAAAATTCTTTTCTTCATTGCCCACCAATGATCGGTCTTGCCTTTTGGATGATGAGAAACAAATAACACTTTCTCTCATTCGGGACATCGAATGACTAAAAATACCTTTTTGAGCCTCCAAATCTAACTTTCTACTTTCAGTAGATCTGGCTCTCCAAAAAACTCAGGTACACGTTCATTTGTAAAACGGTCATAAGCTGTTTCCTTGGGATTCGTAGGAGCTAGGGCATGAACCAGAACGAGAACTGGAACTAAATTACATTGTCCCATAGCCTCCATAAAATTTTATATCCTTCAAAGAATGTTCAAATACTCCACCTCTCAATCCTGGGGATGGCCACTATCATGCGAAGGTCTTCGTCCAGGTGCCATTTCTAATACTCTCTCTTAAATAAGAACAATTTTGATTAGATCACAATTGAACTTAAATACTAGCTAGAACACTGTACACTATACGGTTAAACATAACTAACTAACTAATCCTAACTTATTCCACGCCAAAGTTAATCAAATTAGGATAACTAGAACTATCCAATCTAAATTAATCATCCTACGCCTTCATCTACTTATTCAATCTATCATACTCTAACCTAAGCTTCTGCATAAAATTCAAATCAAGCATAAGGCATCTCTTTTCCTAATACCAGTTGTGATGATCCCAAAACCACCACAATCTATGTCAACAAAATAATCTTCCAAGTCTGATGCCTAGCCAAATTAAAAATCCCAACTCCGCTTCATCGGGTATAAGCATATACTCATTTGAAGTTAAAAAAACAACAAAAAGCGAGCCGCATAGGAGCATAATATGTGATGCATAAAAATAAGATATGATTAAATGCACTTTCAGAATACGTTTAACTTTCATATCTTATTTTTAATTTCCTTTAGATACAAATAGTTCATTCAAATTACTGATTCATTTTTCTCCTATAGAATCATACAGAACTAGATATGGATGAAAATACCAATACAGATGGAATAGATAATGGATTCAGATGGCAATACCAGTACTGACAGAATAGATAACGGATTTAGATGCAATACTAGTATTGACAAAAAAGACAACGAATTCAGATGGTAATACTACTACTGATGAAACAGATAATAAATTTATATGGTAATATCGGTACTAACGAAATAGAAAATGAGTTCAGATGGAAATACTGGTACCGACGAAACAGATAACGGATTCAGATGGTAATATTGGTACTGACCAACCAGATAATGAATTCAGAAGACGATACCGCTATTAACAAAATAAATAATTGATTCATATGATAATACCAGTACTGACGAAATATATAACAAATTCAGATGGTAATACCAATACTGACGGAATAGACAATAGATTCAAATGACAATATTGGTACTAACGAAACAGATAACGTATTCAGATGACAATACTAGTACTGATGGATTAATAATGAATTTAGATGATAATACTGGTATTGAAAAAATAGTTAATGGGTTCAGATAACTAATAACAAATATCGAATAACAAATTACAGAGCTTCAATTTTTTATCTTATCTTAAGGGAATTTTTACACCTAGTTCTTATCAGTTAGTCCTTACTCTATGGAGAATGATTTATAATTCTTCACAATTGTGGAGGTCTCTTCTTATACTTTTTATATTTTCATATTTCTTGAATACATATATAGATATTCAAATTCTTGGGAACTTAAGTCTTTATGTGACTTCAAATACGTGCACAAATTAGCATGAAGCTTGGAAAATTAAGAAAATCTTAAGCCACACATAACTTTAAAGCTTTCAGATAATAAATCCCTTCACAAATGCATCCAATATTATTTCAAGAACATGTATAATAACATATACAAATTACATGTGAATAAACTCCAAATAATCAAAGTTCCCACGTTCTTGAAGTTACGGTTTCAATTATTTAAAATCAAATCATATATAAACCCTAAATTATATGGATAAAAATGCCGCGGCATGGGTTAGGGTTTCCATGCGCACAAAATCACATAAAACTACCAAATCATGCAAATCAACATATATGCATGCTCAAGTCATGTGTATCATAAAATAAAAGTATGGGTGGGTATCGAGATAAAAATATCCAAAGAGAATGGAATAAAAGTACAAAGAGGGAAGGAAAAGGATATGGGTGCATTTGCCTCAACCCGATCAACAACTTCCTTAACTAGCTCAAAACCGAAATCAAACCCAAGAGCTTCGATCTCCTCCTTTTTTCTCTCTTCTCCATACTCTCTCCTCTCTCAGTTTTCCACCAGAAAATGATGGAAAGAAACGTCTAGCACACTTAAATAGCAATATTGGTAGTCAATGCGTGTCGGGTGCACTTTGGGCACCCCTACTGGAATCGGTGCTCGAGAGTGGGCTCGAGTCCGTGTCAAGCATGGTTAGGCTTGGGGCAGACCTGTAGTGATCCTGCTTCACTCACGCGCCATCTAGGACTTGTTTGGACCCTTCTATCCAAATATTTTATATCATTGGACCCTAATTTTGATTATATTAGCTTAAAGAGTCGCGATTATCATAATTTAAAACTCAAATCTTATTTACGGAGTAACATTTCAAGGTTCACAATGCTGATTCCCGATTTTGCCAATTTCAAATTTTTGGACTTTTCAATCCAATTTCTCCTCATGTCTTTTGATCTCAATTTATTTATATTAACTCAATTACTCCTAATTACCATATTTTAAAAATTGATACCTTGCATATATTAAGCCTAATTTTGATTATATTATCTTAATTACTAATAATTACTATATTTTAAAAACTGGTACGTTACATTGGCTGCTTCCTGATTGCTGCATTATTGTATATATAATTTTAGCATAGGATTGGTAGCAATTGTTAATTTTGGCTTCAGGATACCCATCATTGGAGATAGCAGAGCTTTGTGCTCTATTTTTTTGGGCACCGAATGCAAGAAAAGGTAAAAATAGTGAGAGAATGGCAGTGAGAGGATGTATGTGCATGATTGTGAATGTATGTATGGCTGTATACATATATATATAGGTATATATATATAAGTAGTAGGTTGTGGTATTGTATATGTACATATGTATGCATGTATTTGTATACTAGTTTATGCTAACATGTATGGGCATGTGTTAATGTGCATATAAGTATCTGTCCAGATGCATGTATTATGTGTGTATATGAGGATGTATTCAATTGTGTACTTGTGTTTGTAAAGGAATATATACGAGGATGTATTATGTGTGTATATGAAGATGTATTATTTGTGTATAAGAGGAACGGAGTTGGCTTCGTCTTCTTTGGCATACGACAATGCATGACATACAACCCTAGGTTACGAGAGACCCGCTAATCTTTTGTTACTTATACATTAAGAAAGGTGATGGTCCAATCTCGGAATCTATAGTAATAGACTTTGGTGGTCCTCTTCTCCCAAAATGGTTGAACGATAGAAGTTTACACAATCACCACCTGGGATCCGCAAGTCAAGGTGTTGTGAGCTTTTGCCATGAGCTGAGCTATTCTATATGAATGCCACCATATATTTTGCAAGAGTTTTCCATACTCATATTTTATTGTCTTGATAACCTGTAAAATAAAAAAATTCAGAACCTCACCAATAGTAATACTCTAGCCTACCAATTTTCTCATGATCCAAAATTGTCCCAACTCTAAGCCCAAAATATATGATACATTTCTTGACTCAGAATTGCTAACGATCTTCTAAGTCTTCAAGAAAGTGCTATAAAAGTTTCCTCAACCTAGAATAATCACTGATATATTAAGTTGTTAAACCACTTAGTGAATCAAAATTTCTAAATACCAAGCCTTGAAAGTCCTCCAAAATACATATTATTCTCTACCCTAGCTTGGTTTATTAGAAGTAAATCTAAATTCTCAATTATTCTTGAATTGCCTAATATCCTCAAATATTATCAACACAAAAAATTCTCAAATATTTACACAAAATATTAATTCTCTGATACCATCTTAGTTGTTACAATCCAAACTATCCGGACCTGACTTGGACCGTCTGTGTGGAAACATCTCAAATTATCAGAATTCATCAATTATCTAACATAAATTTTAAAATCTATCGATACATATGAACTCAAAATTATCAAATCACTAGAAATTATCATATTATAAATGATCATTATAAATACATCAATCAATAGAATATTTATAATCAAAGACATATTTTTCACCATTGCTCATATGCTACTAACTCTAAAATTGTCTCTATTTGGTACTCAATAATAATCTCATAAATTCCGACTACCACGTAAGGAACCTCTTCAATCTGGAGTCAATAAAAATAAAATAGTGAGCTGACTGCCCAACAAGTAGATATAAGCAACAATACATAAATACAAATAAGTATCTTGAATTATAATATCAAATATATAAAATCAATAATAACATGTGATATACAATTTCCTATCCGAGATTCAATAAATGTGTCCACAATCCAAAATCCATATAAACAACTGAATAATAGGAATGCAATATGGATTCTACTGAATCCGATCATTAGATCAATACGAGGTCACAACTACACAAGATAACAATAATTTCCTCGGTACAAGATAATAATAATTTCCGTGGACATTATTTTGCCGTGGTGAAGCAAGGCCATAAATTTACACCCCCAATAGGTAGGTAAGTACCACAAGGTTTCTCTGTATCTATGGTATCCCCACTACTTCTACAGTCATCCCAGGAGTTGTACTTGTAGCATGTTCATACCATCTCTAATACCCGTCATCAATGACATTCCTAATATCATCCTTTATGTTGGCCACTACGCTATAAGTATCCCTCCTCAATATCAATAACCATGATATCCGAAATAGAATAGGTATTAAAAAAATATAGACTATTCTGAAGTCTCAAGAACTTCCATTTGTTCAGATATCGTACAGTCTTCACACACTCATCTTTATTTATCCATAGAGTACTAATAAAATATACATATGCAATCGAAACCAATGCAAAAAATCATTTACCATGTGAATAGGAGAAAATCTAAGGACACTTTGAATATTCGTCCGATCTTTTTTAAGTATTATATTCGATCATAACTGGCCCTCCAGGTATATCAAATATCATTTCTATGGCTACAAAATATGTTTGACTTTGTCGTTATCAAACCAATTCATGATTCTCGTCTATCCAATAATCTCAATTGATTCTAGAAAAGTCAATTAAAATAATAATTACTATTAATTTTCTCCTCAATATACATACATGTACATATACATTATATATATATATCTATTTTTTTCCATACATATACATCAACCCATATAATTATGAACATATATATAATTATATACATCCTATCTTATATATACGCACCCGTATAAAGCATATATATATATATATATATATATATGTACATATATATTATGCACATATGTATGTATGTATGTATATACTACCTTTTATGTACACAATGGGAGAGTGCATACATATATACATATCCACACTAACATCACAATCTTATATTTATACCCCATGCATGTATTTATATAATTAGATATATATTCATTTACGAACACAAGTACATAGTTGTATACATCCTCATATACACACATAATAGATGCATATAGACAGATTCCTATATGCACATTCACAAACACCCAAACATGCTAGCATAAATTAATATACAAACACATGCACACATATGTACCTATACCATACCATAAGCTGCTACTTATATATATACCCATATATATACATATACGCCCATACATACATTCACATCCTTACGCTTACATCCTCTCGCTGCCATCCTCTCACTGTTTTCACCTTCTCCTATGTTCAGTACCCAAGCAAACAAAGCACAAAACTCTATTTTCTCCAACAAAGGATAGCCTAAAGCTAAAAT
>JAOVVI020019137.1:0-10189 GCA_028571085.2 Nepenthes alata
CTCTTGAGTTTTAAATCCTGAGCCGATGCTCAAGCGCCCGGCGGGCACTGACCCATGGGCTCGGGCGCCACCCAAGGCGCTTGGCGAGTCTTCCCCCGTTGACTCTACCCATGATCCTAAAAGTTAATTTTTTTTCACATAAATTACGTCCAATTTTGATCAAATTAACTCAATTATCTGCATATGTGATGTTCACGAACAAGTATATTATAATTCTTCCTCACTTATAGATATTTCGTCCTCAAAATTTAACAAAATTTAAAATTTACAAACAAGAAAAATCCTTTCATAATTCTTTCTTCACGATCCTATGTCACATTCTTAATCACATGACTTATCCTAAAAAGCCTTAACAAAATGAATCATCCAATTTTTTAATATCTCATGTTTCCTATCCAAACCTAGGTTAGAATCTTAGGATAAGATAAATCTTCAATTTCTAACAACGGCTTAGTTCGATCACCTACTGATTTCGTTAACCATCGATGCAAGGGAGATTTCATGATAATCCACAAAATCTGAAGGCAAACCAAATTATGTTGGCTATTCTTCGACTTAATTCAATACCTCGAATGAGTCAATGAACTTTACTTTAGTTCATCCTAAGCCTCGTAAATGAACGACCACATGGAATCTCAATCTTATTTTGGAGTCTCTCGGCCAGGGGCCCATATGCTATCGTTGTGCTACTCTAATTAATTATTTACTTCCACACTAAAATCAATTTACAAGTCATATCCATTGATTCATATCAGACACTTAAATTACACAGCCGCTATAGACCTGAAAAAATCCCTAAGAAGTTCAGTATGGCCTCAAGCTACCTTCAAAACCTCAAAACTCAAACAATAGCAATTCATCATCCCGTTAGCCCAGATATTAAAACCTGCTTGTGGTTCACCCTTCACAATTCCTATGAAGTATTGAAAACGTCTTAAATCTAAATACTCCCAATTGCTAACTCAAAACTATAGGTGAAGTAATTCTGATGATTGGCTTCTCCCCCACTTAATCAAAGGACATCCACCCACATATAATGTAGGAATAAATCATAATCCTAGGTCTTTCTCAAAAATATCACATTCTATTATAATTCATTGGATCTATTAGGGATCAATCCAAACGACATGATCGATAATTTACCATTTATTCCTAAAAAAATATCTTTATATATCTCATCTCAGGAGATACTGATCACTTCTAAGCCAAACACCCCATGAATGTTGCAAAACCTTAAGGACTACCTCCACGACATCAATCAGCTTCTCCCAAATGAGCCATTGCCCAAATTTTATAAAACCACATTCATGCTATTGAAAGAATTACATGCCCAACATGAAACTTTTTTAATTAAACTCGCATTCTACCCAATTGAGTACATGGCCAACGACCTTCCTAATTCACGATACTGTTATCAAATAGAGTTTATACATTCCCACGATCTTATGAATTTCTCAATGGGGTCTTCACAAAATTGACCCAAATGTAGCCGAAAAATCTACTCTATTAAATCTACTGAAATACCAGCGAACATTCAAACCCAAATAGTATTATCCATATTCGTAACAGCCGTATCTTTATCCAGAAAGTTGCCATAAGCACAACTCTCAATTATCCATATTATACAACACTATGAATATAGATCGACCATTCATCCATAAATAAATCACCTATTCATTCAAAATTTCATGGATATAGGTTATGTAAAATTTCATATTCAAAATCATAATAATACATATATGAAGAAATAAAGATGTATATTAGACTATAAACCATGAATCAGAAAAGAATGCTTTCATGATTCGTTTCAAATTAGTTAATTTATTTTTTTTCTTTGTCATCAAATCATACCAAAAATTTATTTTATTAGGGACCTGGGCTAGTACGCCTTACTGACTAAATGAGCGATCGATCGTAAATTAGATTGTGTTTACTTATATACAATCAAAAGCCATCTCCTTTTATTCAAGATCGAGACGCGGGCTATCTACATACAATTTCTATAGATAGTGCCAATAGCCGCAAGCAGCACGAAAATAGATAACAACCTTTCACTATAATATACTAAAGTATGCCAATAAATATCACCCGATATAAAATAAGGTCAAGATAATACTTGAGTTTTTACTATAATATCTATGAAATGCCAAAATATACTATATGTTGAACGATCAACGATCCAAGTTCTTAATTCCTTATTTCTTTAGAAATTTCTACTATTAAATACAAAATTTTTTGTTTTCACTCTATTGGAGAATGATTTATAAGTCCATTAATTTTTCGTTCCAACTCTGTTACAAAACGGTTCATAAGTCCATCAATTCTTCGTTTTCACTCTGTTGGAGAACGGTTCATAAGTTCATCACTTAATTATAGAATTTTCTCAATCATTTCTTTTTCTATAAGTATATTCTTTAAGAGTTTTAATCCTCACGTGTTCATAATTTCATACATAATTTTCTTTAAAATTTGATAGAATTAAGAAATTCTTTCCACATCATGCCAAATAAAATTATAAAACTTATGAATGATAATTTTCAACAAATGGTTTATAACATGATTTTGAAATATACAAAATTAACATATCCACGATACATGCATAAATCATCAAAAAACTTGAAACATATAAGAAATTATTACCATCGTGAGCCAAACCTAATTTTAGAGTGTTTGGATAATAAATACCTTCACAAATGCATATAACATAATTTTTCAAACATATGCAAGATGATATGATTACGTACATGTGATTAAATATTATTGTTCATATTCGACAATATTTTTAAAATGCGTAAAATTAACATATATAATTTTGTGGGCATAAATACCAAATATACGGGGGTGTCTGCATCCATAAAACTAGAATTATGAATTTTAAAGTCAAATCATACATAAATTATAATTAATTAAGGTAAAATTTGAAGGAGGTGCGGGTTAAGGTTCCGATGATCATAAAATCGTACAAAACTTTTAATTCGGATACACAATTGATAAATTAACATATTTGGTGAATGGGTAAAAATATTTTAAAACCAATTTATGCAAAAGTTTTAAAATAATCAGTGAAATCGTTCGGGGCTCGAGCTTAGGGTTCTATGTTTGAAAACTGATCAAAATTACAAAATCGGACATGAAATTCACATTTGTGTATACTTAAGTCATGTGTTTTCATTATCTAAAGTCGAATCATACATAAAATCTAAAATAAATAGGTAAAACTGTCCAAACGTGGGTTAGGATTTTCAGGTGCAGAAAAACTGCACAAATCTCACAAATCGGATATGAAATTGAAATATTTTCATACTTAGGTCATTGGTAATATAAAATATAAATTTATTCAGATATCGGAACGATGATACTCGAAAAAAACATAATAAAAGTATAATAAAATAAAAGATGAGAGTATGGGTGCACATGTCTCGACCATATTTATCATTTTTCTAACTAACTCCAAGTCAGATTCGAACGAGAGAGTTTCGATTCCTCATTCTCTCCCGTCTCCCTCTCTCTCTCTCTTGCATTAGAGAATAAAAAAATTGTCCAAAATAAACCCTCTCGAGTTTTAAATCTCGAGCCGACGCTCGAGCACCCGATCGATGCTGGCCCGTGGGCTCGGCGGCCATGGTGCCGCCCGAGGTGCCCGGCAAGCCTTCCCCTGACTCAACCTACAATCTCAAAACTTAATTTTTTTTACATGAATTAAGCCCAATCTTTGATCAAATTAACTCAATTATCCTTATATACAATATTCAAAAATCGATACATTATATTTATAATATAGATTATAGAATCAAAATTAATC
The DNA here is from genome assembly GCA_028571085.2 of Nepenthes alata. Classification (NCBI taxonomy): domain Eukaryota; kingdom Viridiplantae; phylum Streptophyta; class Magnoliopsida; order Caryophyllales; family Nepenthaceae; genus Nepenthes; species Nepenthes alata. The sequence goes on from JAOVVI020019137.1 coordinate 3,803, forward strand.
AACCATACATTATGATAAATATTAACCATATTAAATTTATAACAAACAAATGAGATTAGAATACCTTTATTCTCAAACTAATTTTAAATTTTGATACAATCCTTTTTCATGTTTCCATTTTTTTTATAGAAAAAGTACTTAAATTTTTCTTAATATCAATATGTGGAGGTATCTTACCTTTTTTTCCTTTTGACTTATTTGGATCTTATTATTTTCTTATTTTGCTATAAATATACTTTTACATAATTCAATCATAAATCTTTTTCCCATTAGAACACACATAGTTACAAGTTTATTTATTAATAATTTATCTTTATATATATTATAAAAAAATTTAAATGGTCCACATTATATTTAAAATATATCCAAAATATAGTGCACCAGGAAGACTCAGGTATATCTACTTCAAGGATTTTTTAAGTGAGTCGTTATATTTTTTATCTGTATGATGTGCTCATGCATACTTTTAATATTGATAAGTCTCAAAGATAAAAATTTTATAATTAGAATGCTAACAAAATTATTACCTAAAATCTCAAATTGTCATTAATAACTTTTAGTAAATTTTAAATATTATTATATTGATTAACAGAATCACAAATACCATAAAAAAGTTTTAGTCTTTATAAATTTTAAATTAAGGCAATCAGATAAGAGCATGTGATTATCATTCATAAAGAGTAACATCGACTAGAATTTTGGTTTTAGTAAGAGTAGATAATTCGTCTTTCTATATAGCATAATCGTTTTCCATTCATCATAATTAAAGGAGAATTCTCTTTTTCTAAATTTTATGGTTATCGCCTTTTAATTTAAAAAATATCATATCATATATCAAAAAAAATTATAAATTATATAATTATACATAATAAAATTAAATGTTTAATATATAATAAATTGAGACTAATAAATAAAGAACATATTTTATAAATATAAAGCATATTTTATGAATTAAATAATATAAAAATTATCTGTTAGTTAAAATTTCAATTTAGGTAAATTTATGTAAAATTTTATAATAAAATTATCAAATTATATTTTAATTCTTAATTTCTATAGATAAAGTAAGAAAAATAACTTGATATTTTATTCTAATTTATCAATTTAATATAATAAAAACTTTTGTGGGGCAAAATTTATTATATTAAATACGATTAATTTACTATATATGATTATAATATATAATTTTATTAATTAAAGATAATGTGACCAATTCCTAATTAATTTAAATTATATAAAACACTAAATATTTAATATGCACATATATTATAAGACAATAATTACAATTTATATTAATAGACAATGTATATATGTATTATATATTTAAATCATATATTTAACTAATTTAAATATATATATATATTGGTTAAATATAATTAATGCCCACATACATTTAAGCTAAACAAGAGCAGCACAACTGTAAAAGGCTTCACCTTCATCCCCTGAGGTCGGACAGTTCAAAAATTTGTGTACGCAGGAATTTCGACAATTTCCAATGGGCTCATTCGTGCAGCCCACTTTTAGTTAAAGGGCCCAAAATAGAAGCTGGTCCATAACAGTGCGGCCCAGGAAACGAGCCCAAGATAGCATTAGATGCGCAGCGGTTAAATAATACGGCCCATTCGTTTAAACATCGTTTAATTCATCTTCCACCTCTAACCGGGTCCTTCTCAACCTGTTTGACCCTATTTCTAAACTCAATAAAAACTAAGTCTTTTAAACACAAAAATTAATGTAAAAATTTATAAAATTGTTAAAAATTTAATTTCTAAATGGTTTTTAAAAATAGCTTTCAACAAAATATTATAAAAATTAAACTTTAAATTTTTTTTTTGTAAAAAATTGGGTGAATGAAAAAAATTATAAAACTATTAAGTTAGAGATTTTTGATACTATGATACTAAATGTTAGATAAAAATTGATATTTTATGTAAAATATTAGTCACTTGAAGAAACTATCAAATGCACCGTAGGCAAACGCGGTCTATGCATGTGAAGCCCAATTCTATCATTACCATAGCAGACGAACCAAACGATGCTGTTTTGATCACTATCTACCTCTGATCGGGTTCTTTTTAACCTGTTTTACTTGATTTTTGAAACCCGATGAAAATTAAGTTTTTTATAATACTAAAATTGATGTAAAAAATTATAAAATTATTAGAAATCTAATTTTCTAACGAAATCTAACATTGATTTTCAAAAAACAAAATATTACAAAAATCAAACTTTAAAATTTTTGTAAAAATCGGATAAGTGAAAAAAATTGTAGAACTGTCAAAGCAGATATTTTTAACACTCTGATACTAGAAGCTATATGAAAATCGATATCCAATGTGAAATATTAATAACTTAAAAATAGCATCAGATGCGTAGCGGTTAAACAACTCCCACGCGCGTGAAGCCCCTTTTTTATTACTATAGAAATGACATTGTTTTATTCATCTTCTGTGAGGTTCCGGTCTCCAGATTGTTATGATTAAGAAATAATTAAATTAATATAATCAATATTAGATTTAAGCATATGCAAAAAATTTGTATCGAAAGCAAAAAGATGAGTCGGGAGGCTCGGTGCCGGAGTGGCGCTCGAGGCACTCCCGAGGCGCGTTTGGCAGAATGCTATGCCCAAGGCATGCTCAAGTGTGCTCAGGGCACATTTACCAAAATTGTCTGCTCGACGAGTGCTTAAGCACGACATCTTGTGTACCTTGGTGCCCAATGAGTGCTCGACCGGCGCTCGAGTGCCAGTTTATATATATAAGTGTACGTGAGCCTATTTCCGTCATTTTTTCATGGATCTGAGAAAGATGAGAGAAAGAGAGCTCAGAGGAGAAGAGAGAGGATGAGGAGTTTGAGGCTTTCGAGTCCGTTTCTAATTTAAAACTAGTTAAAGAAGTCGTAAATTGGGTCGAGGTAAGTACACCCATATACTTTTCTTTCTCTTGTTGCACTTTTTGTGTCATTTTTTGGGTATTTTTGTTTTGATACCCGTCTGAATATATATTTTATAAAACCCACGTTTTGAGTATGAGTATTTGTTGAATTGGTGTTCGATTTGATGATTTTATGCGGTATTTCGTACATGAAAACTCTAACCCCGCGTCCAGACACTTTTACCCATTTATTTTGAAATTTATGCACAATTTGATTTTAGATAATTGAAACCCATAATTTGAGTATGAAAATTTACCGATTTTGTGTCCGATTTTCATATTTTGTACGATTTGTCTCTAACGAAACCCTAACCCATGCCTCACACATTTTCTCCCATTTGCTTTGAAGTTTATGCATAATGTGGACTTGAAAAATTAAACACTAGCTCATGAATGTGATTGATTGGTATTTAATTATATGTATTATGGATATATTAATTTTGTATGTTCTAAAAATCACATTGTGAATTGTTTGTGAAAGAATTTATCGTCTGAAAGCTCTAAAGTCATACTTGGCTTAATGTAGTAAGAAGTTTCTAATTTTTTTAAGTTCCAAAAGAATTTATGCAAGTAATTGTAATTAAGATCATGTGAAGATATAAACTCACAGGATATAAAAAAGTGTAAACTCCATGAAAAAAGATCAAAGAGGGATATTTTGCAATTAAGTTAATGACTTATGAATCGTTCTCCAACAAGGGCGAGAACGAAGGATTTATGGATTTAAAAGTAGAATTTTTTAAGGAAATAAGAAACTAAGAATTTGGGTCGAGGAATGTTCATCAGACAGTATATTTTTGTATATTTTAATATATTATAGTTGAAGATCATTATCTACTAAGAGCTGCACGCTGCTAAGGCCCCGTCTATAGGGATTATATATAGATAGCTCATCTTTGGGTGTTAAATAGGAGGAGATGGCTTTTGATTATGTGAGAGAAAATACAATCTAGATTACGATTGACCGCTCCTTTAGTAAGTAAGACCTACTAACCCTAATACCTAACGAAACACGTTTTCAGTATAATTTGATGAATAAAGAACTATAAAAAAAGGTTAAAGGAAATTGAAAGATATTTTGAAAGCATTCTTTTTTTAATTCCTGTTTTATGATTTCTCATTCATCTCTATTCCTTCCTACATGTATTATTATGATTTTGAATATAAAATTTATATATTGCTTATTATATATGTGTCTTGTTGAGTATTTAACTCACTTCTTATTATTTTGTTAACCTCTCAGATAGTCAGCACGAGTTCATACTCGACGAGGAGTAGAGGATCAGTACCTAATTTAGGGCTTGGGATGTTATATGTTGTATTTCGGGGGTTTGTACCTTATATTTTTTATATAGATATTGATTTTTTTTTGGATCAGGAGGATTGCATTCATATATTTTATTCTTTTGTAATTGATAGTAGTGGTCATATGCTATAATTAGAATATGGTATATTGGAATATGAAATATTTTCGCAGGTTATTATGAAAAGTATTCAGGGACTTAATGGCATCTCTCTGTTCCGACATGGTGTTCGGAGGTATAATGTTGGAGCCGCGAATATATTGTTACATATGTAGATTCTGTGTTGGCTAGGCGTTTTATTTTCTTTTTATCACTTGATGAATGTGTATATATATTTTTTTACAAGTTCTATATTTAGTTTGACGGCTATTTTACAGACGAAATCTTACCAGTTATGATATGATACGCCACATCTTCTACCTCTAACTGGGTCTTTTACAACCTATTTGACCCAATTTCAAAACACGATAAAAATGAAATTTTTTTAACACGAAAATTTATGTAAAAATTTATAAAATCATTAGAAATCTAACTTTCTAATGATTTCTAGATTTCTAATATTGGTTTTTGATAAAACATTACAAAAATCAAACTTTAGAATTTTTGTAAAAATTGGGCAAATGAAAAAATTACAAAACTATCAATGCAGAGATTTTCGACGCTCTGATACCAAATTTCCATCCGAGATATTAGTCACTTAAAAATAATATCAAATACGCAGTAGTTAAATGTGGCCCATGAGCGTGAAGGCCAATTTTTTCTATTACTATAGTAGACAAACAAAACGTCGCCGTTTTGTTCGTCTTCTACCTTCAACCAGATCTTTTTTGATCCATTTGATCAGATTTCAAAACTCGATGAAAATTAAATTTTTTAAGACCAAAATTGATGTATAAAATTATAAAATTGTTAAAATTTTAATTTCCTAATGATTTCAAACATTAGTTTTTAACAAAACATTACTAAATCAAACTTTAAATTTTTATAAAAAATCGCGTAAGCGAAAAAAATTGCAGAAATATCAAGGTAGAGATTTTTGATATTCTAATACTAAATGTTAGATGAAAACCGATCTTTCTTATAAAATATTAATCAGTTGAAGATCGAATGTAGAAATAAATTAAGGATCGAAAGACTAACCTCCAACTATTGATATTAATTCCGATTACTCAAATTTTTACAAATTCTCCGGTTGTTCAGATTTTTCAATCTTAAATGCTTTTCAATCATAGTGTATAATAAGAATATTTGATTTAAAGATCCAAAAACCAAATCTCCAAATATATATATATAGACATCTTTCATCAAAATATCTTTAAAGGGTGGCTACCTTTCAAAAGCAAAAGTAAGTGCCATAGTGAATATCCCAATATCAAGAAATATGAACCACTATATAAATTATTTTATTTTTAGTTTACAGAAAAACCAATAGTGAACACTAATTAACTGTTGACCAATCGGAGTAGTTATAGAGGCATATACACTGAGAAATAATTATTTGAGAATCGTCATGCTTAACCTCTATTCACTCTATATACCTGCAGAGACTTGCACAATAAAAAATAACCCTTTTTTTCCTCAAATCTGGCTTTCATACGCATCTCAAGCAAAGTCCTCTTCCATAATTTTGATGCTTAGGCCAATCATGAGCCAACTTAGAGTAAACATTCAGACATTTATAATATAATTACGAATTAGGGCAACAGAAGAAAGAAGGAAGAAAAAACTATAACCACAGATTTACACAACCAAACATCCCATTAAACTGTATGATTTCTGAACATCAGAGTCTCTATACAGAAAGGGTTACATTACACAGACAATCCTCAGATTGAAGACTACAAAAGACAAAAACAAAAACATGATTTCTGGTTTTACAAATATTTGTGAGTAACTTGAAGGGAAAACATTTCCCTGTAAAATCTCAAGCTTAGGGTAACCCTTCAATGGATCTCACAGTAAAATTTAGAGAATTTTCCCAACTAAAATTAGGGAAAATTACTACTGGCTAGTAAACAGCTTTCTAACACAAGGCTGTATCTTGTGTTACGCCCCAACAATGGGGTAGTATCAAGATATTATACACAATGAATGCAACCAAATATCCTCCACAACTTGCATATTTTTCTAACTATGTTGGTAATTTTCCG
>JAOVVI020019138.1:0-10188 GCA_028571085.2 Nepenthes alata
TGAGTTTGTGTATATATTAATGTCTAAGGTAATGTTCAAATAAAATACTTAATCTCGAAGTTTAGTGTAAGATGAAATGAGGCATTTCGCTTGTTTAGAGTTCAGAATTAAATTAGAAAAGTGGTTAATGAAATAGAATTACCTTCGGACTTAGTGAATTTGGATCTGGAAAGGACGCGTCAAATGATGAGGATCAAGGCAATTCAAATGTTTAAAATTTTCTTGGACAACCATCCCGAGTTAGAAAAGATTTGCAGACATTAAGAAGGTTCCATGATTTAAGGATCGTTACATTTCGAGGATGAAATTTTTTTAAGTGGGGAGAATGTGACATCCCGAAATATTTTTTATCTGATAAAATTATTATTATTTATTATTTTCAGTAATTTTGGTTAATTCGGGTGCGATAAAATTTAATTAAAGGTTATGAAATTTTGGAGAATAATTGGATCCGATAGGCTGACCTTTGAAGTGCGCCGTTCGTCCGCCCGAATATCGTTATTTAAAGAAATATATATGCATATATATATATATAATGTTTTATATATAATAATAATAATAATAATAACAACAACAACAACAACAACGTAGAAAGAAAGCAAAGAAGGGAATAGAAAAACAAAAAAACAAAGGAAAGCAGGGGGAAGGGGCTAAGGGTCATGCCCCCTCCATGTGACACTTTCCCTTCTCATTTAATTGGGGAAATTTGGGTATTTGGCAAAGGAAAGAAAGGGGAGAAACATGGGAGGCAGAAGCCAAAGTTCAACGGTGAACAGCAGCACGCGAGGAAAAAAAAGGTAAAAAAGGAGGAAAATCATCTGTTCCAATCCGCTTCGGGTAAATATAACGGTAGCTCAGGCTAAGGCAAGTGTATCTCCAACTTCGTTCTTTATTTTTACCGCATTCAGATTTTTCTATTTTCTGTTTTACTCTCCAAACCCTTGCCCCCCTCGTGATTTATCACGATTATCGTTGTTTTCTGATAGATATACAGCTAAACTTGATATTTATACATGATTACCATGCGTTATGGCTTTGATTTCATGATTTGGCTCACATTTTGCTTCGTTTCATGTTCGGACAGCATATTGGAAACCCTAACTCGAAATTTGTGGTGTGAATTTGAGTTAAATTCATGTTATGTGTATGTTTTATGAATTATAGTTTTCATTTTGTAAATTGGCCCAAGTCTCATGCATGAATTTTGCCCGGAACCGTTTCCCGAAACCCTAGCACAAAAATTTGGGGATTTTGTTGGAAATTTTGAATTTTGATGATTTTAAATGTTAATTATTGCTTTGATAAAGTTTATTGAACTGTCGATATTCAAAAACTCTGCATAGAGTTATATTATTGAACTATGGAAACCTTTTGAGACTGTCTGAAAGAATAACTGTATGAGAATGAACTTAGCTTTGAAATAGATTGAATTTGATTATATAATTTGAAACAAAGGACATGACATGGCAGGTAATCGAGGATAAATTATCAAATCATCGAACTATCAAACTATTGCACTATCGAAACGTCAATGGAGACATACTATCAAACTATCGGCCTTTGATTGTGTAGATTGAACACAATCTGTCCTCAATTATACCAATTGGGTCCCCAGAAATATCGAAGTAAAATGTTTGAAAAAAGAATAAGATTTGGAACTGTTATGAATTCTGATACATGTTTGAACGCCTTCATCTACTATTATCGATATTATTATAATTTCTGTTCCATTGAATATTTGTATCGTATTCCGATGTTATTGTAAATTCTATTTCATTGATTATATGTTCCGTATTACAATGTTATCGTACTTTCTGCTCTATCAAATTATACATTTCGTACTTTGGGTAATATCGTAATTTCTATTCTACATCTGTTTTGCATAAAAGCATATCACCTGCATGTTTTATGGTACACTGTTGGGCTTTGGCTTATTGTTTTACTGTTTTAATTCCAGATGAGTTAGTGCCAGATGAGAAAGAATAGCTAAAGTCCTCCCTGATGATCTTTGGACACGGGAAGATATTTTGGAGACCATAGAAGAAAGTGGCTTGAATGTAAATGCTAGATTTAGTATATGGATTATATGTATTTGAATCTTGTGTATGAATTGTGTATGATACATGTATTGAAATAGAGATCAATTGCTTCCGCAGGTTCTTGATATGGTTGTAGCTGCTTCCGTTATTTTATTTTGGCTATGTGAAGATCCTAGTTGGCATCTCTATGTATTTTGGATTTTGTGGATAGGATTGTAATTGAGCCATGAATGAAATGGCCGTCTACGGTCCTGTGTAATTGTGTTGTAGGTGAATTTATAGTATTGGATTAGTTGTGTGCTTGTACAGGTATGAATCATACGGGTTATATTTTTAGTTTTAGTCAAATTATAGAGGAAACTCTGTCGAAATTTTTGTGAATTTTACAATTATTAGTTTTATTTGTTTTTTTACGGAAGGTCTTAATAGGAAAAGGATCCATTCCGTCACTCCGGACTATTCTTTCATACATGCCAGGTTGGCAATTTTGTCTTGTTTTTCCGGAAGGGCTTGTTGGGCTCCTTGCCCGCTTTGAACCTTGGTGGATGTATGGTTACCCCAGTTTGCAGCAATAGGCCGGATTCTACATTCATGGTCTCCTAAAAAAAATATTATTATTATGGGATGACACTTGCCAGATTGGCTATTTTGTATTGTCTGTCGGATTTGCTTGTTGGGCTCCTTGCCCGCTTTGTACATTGGTGAAAGTATGATTTTCCCGGTAGGTGGCAATAGGCTGGATAAAAAAAATGCCTTGATGTCGGTCACCCTGAATCCCAGCTATCTGGATTTTCTTGGCCAGTTTCCATGGCTTCTTCTGCACCACGGCTCAGTGGTTCGTTGCGGTTTTTGTTTGGTATCTTGCTGATGTGGTCCAGTCTCCTTTTGCCCGGATTGTATGTTCTCCGTGTTGATATTATTGGCTTCCTCTGCATCACGGCTCAGTGGTTCATTGCGTTTATTGATTTGCTATCATGCTGCTGTGGTCAGTGGTCCAATTGCCCGGATTGGATGATCTCTGTGTTCGGTATGCTGTTTACCAGGCGTCCTAAGCTATTGTCGTATTGCTACTGTTGCTGATTTGCTAATCATACCACCAAAAGTCATTCTATCGTGCTATTGTGCTCTTCTGATTATGCGGCAAGCTCGTGGCCGACTTGGTAGCTGGCTCTTTGGTTGGTGTTTGTTTTCCTTCTTTGTATGTTTTCTTTGCTTTCACAGATTATTTTTTTGTATATTTATGCTCGGGGTATACCCTAGCGGCTTTGTTTTACCTCTAAGTCGGCAAGACACTTGGAGTTAGAACTTAATTTATGTACATTTTGTTATTTTAATTCAACTTTACTTACCAAAAAAAATGATGCATAAATATAAATCATGATCAAATGGACTTTCTGGAAAATATTTATCTTTCCTGATTTATTGATCTTTCTTTAGGTTCTAAAACATGCATAACTTTACTTTACGGATCAAGGCCGATAGGCATTACCAGCTAATGGAGTAGTCGATCGAGGAATGAAATGTATTTGTACCTACACATTCTAAAGCGTACCCGTGTATCTCAACTGTAATATCCCGTAACAGACGGTATACCTTTCACCCGATATATAGGGCCAGATAAAAGATACACTATCCATGCAACTTTAACGTCCCATGGCAAACTGTGCCCGATATCTAAGGTCAAATAATAGATAAGCTATCGACACAACTTTAACGTTCCATGGCGGACGGTGCCCGATGTCTAGGGCCAAATAACAGATATACTACCCACGTAACTTTAACGTCCCGTGGCAGACAGTGCCCAATACCTAGGGTTAAATAACAGATACACCACTAGAGTATCTCCCGTGGTCCTAGAGCATTCATCAATCTACCATTATAAGATCCTAAGACATGCTATGGAATACTACCCTTTAAAATATAAATATATGTTCTAGATTTTATAATTTCTTATTCTTTAATGGAAAGTCTACCAAACTTCTTTTACAAAGTTCTCACTCTAGGAGAACGAATCATAAACATGTCAAATTGTGGCATTCCCTTCGGATGCTTTGTAAATCTTTCATAATTCTTTGATACAAATACAGATAATTATTTCTTATGCATTTATATCTTCACATGCTTTCAATTATATGCATAAATCAATATAAAGTTTTGAACATGTAAGGAATTCTTATCACAAAGTGCCAGACATAACTTTAGAGATTTCAGACAACAAATCCCCTCATAATTACATGCAACATAATTTCCGAAATATATACAAAATAACGTACGAAACGTACATATGGATAATTATCACAACTCACGACCGACAATATTTTCAAAACATGTAAAATTAACATATACAAAATAAATGTATATAAATGCCAAATAATCGGAATATCCACATCCATGAAATTAGGATTTCCAAGTTCTAAAACCAAATCATGTATAAAGCTTCAATTTCATTGGTAAAGATGCCGGGGCGTGGGTTAGGAGTTTTGGGGGTACAAAACCACATAAAACTACCAAATTAGAAACCCAATTAGTAAATAAACATACACAAGGCATTGATATCCATATTCTAAAGCCAATTTATGCATAAATCCCAAAAAAAATGAATAAAAGCATCCGGGCGCAAGTTAGAGTTTTTCGTGCAAAAAACTGATCAAAACTAAGAAATCAAATATGAAATTCACATATGTACATGCTCAAGTTATAAGTAACATAAAAATAAAAGTATGGATGGGTATCGGGACAAAAATACCCATAGATATCGGGATGAACAATGCAAAAAGAGAAAGAAAATGGTATGAATGTACTTGTCTTGACCCGATCTATCACTTTTCTAACTAGCTCCAAGAAGGATTCAAACCTGAGTGACTCGATCTTTCCTCTCCCTCTCTCTCGTCTCCCTCTCTCTCTTCTTTGCATGGGAACACCGAAAAATTACGAAACTAAAATCTCGCGGGTTTTTTTTTCTCAGGCTGATGCTCGAGCGCCACCTCGAGCGCCCGACGAGCCTACTCCAACTATTCGTCCCACGGTCCCGAAACTTAATTGTTTCACATAAATTGAACCCAATCATGATCATATTAACTTAAATATCCACAAATACGATGTTTGAAAACTGGTACATTACAATTGTTGACCAAACACTATCAAGGCATGATAGGAAATCTTTTCTAACTCATTGCCAGTCACTCTAATATTGCTTTTGGTGTTGGTAGTTGTGTTCATTTTTTTACCGATTAAAACAAATACATATGAGTGTTGTAAAGAACCTTACCCGATATGAGAGTGATACTACTAAATTTGGACTTCTATATTCTAGTGATTCTAAACTCATTCCTGTGAATTATTCTAATGCCGATTGGGCTAACTGTTCAGATGATCGGGAAAGCATCTCAGAAAGATGTTTCTATGTGGACACTATTATTTTTTTGTTAAGTAAAATTGAATTAAAATAAAAAAAAGTACAGAAAGTATGTTCTACCTCCAAAGTTTTGCCGACTTAATGGTAGAACACACCAGCAGCAACACCAAACCGGGCAAAGAACAATCATCAGCCATATCGGGCAAATGGGCCGCGTCGGCAGGACACCAAACCGGCAAACGATAGCAACACCCACTAATCTGGGAGATACCCATACCAGCAAAACAGACCATCTTTCCATTCCGGCATTTTGTGCCATTATGATGCAAACCGGCTACAAAGCCTTAACTCACAGCATTAGAGCCATCAAATAGTCGGTCAACTCATTGACTGGCCAAATATCATTATTTTTCGGTCAACAAGTTAACCGGCACTTTCCGCCCTTTTTGTTTTGGTGCGGGGAGAGACAAAACCGGCCAGTTGCAGCAAACAGGCAAAAAGCGCACACAACCACCTAGGGTCATATCAGGAAGGGAGCATACCGGCAATTTTCTTCAATGGACCAACATGTCATAGCGGCATTATAGCAGTTGGATGCATACCGACATATATCCAAACCGTTCAAAATGCATACCGGCACATTGGCAAATTAGAGAGACAAGATGCCAGTCGACTAGTTGACCGGCGAAGCCGCTTTTGGTTGGAAGTGGATTTGCGACATCTCCAAAACTTGGCTTCCTTCCAATGTTGATCCTTCTCGGAGTGAGGAATAGTTATCTAATCCGCCTCAACCAGAGCATGAATGGAAGGCATATCATCGTCTCTCCTTTCAAGTCGCCGCAGGGAGCAATTTGAGAAGACAGGAGCACCAAGAAGGTTCACATCGGGGATAGATGCATCAAGTATATGAAGGCCTTCTATTAGACCACCCAAAAGGCCTTCTATGTGGACACTAGCCTAGTGCTTAGATTCCTCTGTATCACGGCTTAGTGGTTCGTTATATTTATTGATTTGGTATCATGTTGCTGTGGTCCAATGGTCTAATTGCCCGGATTGGATGATCTCCGTGTTAGGTATGCTATTTCTCGGACGTCCTATGCTATTGCCGTATTGCTACTGTTGCTGATTTGCCAAACACACCGCTGAAAGTAGTTCTATCGTGCTGATGTGCTCTCAGCAAGCTTGTGGCCGACTTGGTAGTTGGCTCTTTGGTCGGCGTTTGTCTTCCTTCTTTGTATTTTTCTTTACTTTTACAGATTATTTCTTTGTATATTTGTGCTCAGGGTATATCTTAGCGGCTTTATTCTACATTTAAGTCGATAAAACACTTGAATTTAGAACTTAATTTATGTACCTTTTGTTATTTTAATTCAACTTTACTTACTTACCAAAAAAAAGGATGATGGGTGAGCATCCCCACCAGATGAGACATCATTTGGCGGTTGGCTCAATAATAATTGTGCTTACGTGTTTACTATTTTTGCTTTGTCGAAAAAGGAAGGGGTTTTTGGGCAAATGCAATATTGATCAGGTAGGAACAAATGACTTAACTATATTTCTATAGTTGGTACTAATGATACGTACCTTAGATATTAATAGTTTTTTTGAATAAAATCAAATTGAATATTCAAAATTTTAAATCTAGATTTTGCATATTACAATAATTAACAGGAGGTCAAATGATACAAAACTTACTTTTTAAGATATCTTTTGATATTTAAATTATAATTTTTTTTTTAAATAAAAAGATGATAAGAAAGTGAGAATAAAAAAAGAGTGGGAATTGGAGGGCTTGACTTTGTGACCTTTTAGGATTAGCAAGTATTTAGTGGGTTTGGGCTTTGTATTTGCCTTTTTGGGTAATCTCCCCTCTCTCATTTATGGAGAAGTGAGTTAATTTATAATTTTGTTGTCAATTTGTGGTCATTTTGTGAAAAAAGAATAACTGTTCATCATTTTAAACCGTTGCACTTGTTGGGAATTGAATTACCTAATCATTTTATAAGTTTAAGTTAATATTTGTTTATTAAATGTATTAATTGCTTACTTGATTCATCTATTCATTCTTGATTCATATAATCAATTGTTAGGATTATCATCTAATTTAATTAACTATTTGGTCATTCGATATTTTGGTTTTTAGTATCTACAACAATTTGGTTATTCGGTTACTCGATAATTCGATCTACTAATTGGATTCCTTTTTAATGTTGGTCCAATAACTTGATATATCCATCCTTCCTCATGGGTTCTTTGTTTGTAGGTCTCATAAACTATCAGATATGGTTGATCTTATTTTAGATGATACTTAATAGTATATATATTATATCCAAAGTCTCATCTTATAATTAACACTTAACTAATATTAGTTAACCAAATTATCATTTAATAATATTTGAATATGAACTTTACATCAATACCTCGATTAATCATGATATACAGTATCCAAATATGTGTCACATTTTTTGTGGACCCGACACTGACCCAATCGTGACGTCGAACTTTATGTAAGGAGCAATTAAAGTATATAAATTATGAAATAAAATTTATAACTACAAAATTGTTCATTAACCGACACCCTTGACTCTATAACCCGGCCATGATATAAATCATATTAATATGGCACTGAAGTAGGTTGACATACATTTCATGATTTATCAACTACTATCCGATCATCGTACATAAATTAATTACTGTCTGACAATATATCATAGTGTATTAACCGTTATTTGAAAGACCACATTACAACATACAATATTCTAAGCTGTCCAAAAACACAATACAATAGTTTAGATCAAATTAAAGCTATTTGAAAATTGAAATCTTACAATCTGAATAACCTAAATAATAAATATTATCGTCCAAAACTGACTGATCAATTAGAATATAATATTTAACACGTTAACTATTATCGGCAACCATTAAACAACATCAATAGCTATAAAATTCTAATCTAAACTCTTCATAATAGCTAAATTCATCATTCTTATTCGTCTGATAAGTATCCATAAATCTCATCTAAATTGGTTAGTAAAATATAGTTAAAAAAGATCCAAAAGCTCAATATGGTATATGACTTAACAATAAAACATCTGTCTTTGCATTAAAAATATATCAGATGAATCAATACATTAAATTTTAATAATATGCGATAAAATTTTATAATAGTTATATAAATTAGCTTGTGTAAAATTTTTAGATTTATCTTATCGTATTTTTTCTCAATTTATGTCATTAAATGATGCCTAAATATAGATTTTTTTAGTGATCAGGACCAATAGGCCTTACTGACTAAAGAAGTGCACAATTAAAGTTCAGATTATATTTATTTTTATAAAATTAAACGTTGTGTGTTACTATTCAAAATTCGTAAATATGTCGTCATACATATAACTCTATAGACGGGACTAAATATCGATTCTCTCTTGCGGATGATAAGTTTGGATATCGATATACCACTATAATATACTAAGACATTAGATAATATAATACCCGCTAAGATTTAACCATAGTTTAATACATATTCTTAGAAAAATCCTACACTTACCTTTATTTTTTTTAATTTTTTAACTTTTGAAAAAAATGATCATAATTCTTGATATAATTATAGAGTTTTCTTTTAATTCATATTTAAATTTTTGTAGAAACTTAGTCATATTTAATTTAAAAATATAGAATGCTAAATTTAATATAATAGTCCTGCATAAACTCAATAAAAGGTACAAAAATTCAGCTTATGAACAATTATGCAGGATAATTTTTTAAAGTTTCAGCATGTGTAGGGAATTTAGTTGAATTTTAGAACATGTAGGGGCTTGATTATCATAATTAAAAGTTGTATAATAAAATTTAGACATAGATGATCACTATACTTCAATTTCAATTCATGAATGGAAATATATTGCAGAATTCAACATGTTCAATTTGTTTTGATAAAATGTAGAGAATTTATGTAATTTTTTTGGAACATATAAGGTAAAACTTTAACAATTTCTAACATGTGAGAATATTTTTTTATGAAATTAAACATGCAAGAATATATTACCAGATTTTCAGAACATATATGAGGCTTAAATTATGGAAAAAAACATACATATACCTTATACATGAATATAGGCTTGGACTTTATACATTTTTACAACAAAATAAGAAAAATTAAATATGCATGTTAAACAATATCATTATAATTTAAAAAATTATAATATACATAAGTAATGGAATAGTAATTGCTTAAGGAACTCAGTAAAGAACAATAATAGAAGAAAGATCAAAATGTATTTGTTTTTTACTTGATTCTTACTAAAATCTAATTTGAATTAATTTAATTTGGACTTCTAAAATCCCGTCTCTCTCCTCTCTCATCTCCTCATCTCCTTCTCTCTTATTTCTCAAATTTTCTCTAGAAATGATAGAAAATGAATCCTCATCTCATAGTGATACTCGAGCGTCACTCAAACGAACGTCAAGCGCCATGGTTTTGGACTGCTGTACCCGAGCACTGCTCGAGAGCACCTTGAGCGCGGGTAATCTACTAACACGCACTCAAGCCTCCTTTAGGCGTGCCTCAGATGTTGATTCCATGACTTTTGGTGTTTAGGTATCGAGTTATTCGGTTCAATTTTAATTTTTTAACCTAATTTTTTATATTTTTTGACCTCAATTTTAATTTTTTTAGTTTAATCATTTAATATTATCATAAATTAAAAAATCAGATCTTACAATATATATGTTAGACATATGTATATATGTACATATATATATATATATATATATATGTTTGTGTGTCTACAAATA
>JAOVVI020019139.1:0-10188 GCA_028571085.2 Nepenthes alata
CTTAATAACCAGTAGCTTGAAGACAATTGTATGCTTGATGGGGAGCAGCTTGGAGACGATGGTGCGCTCGATGAAGAATGGCTTGAGAGAGTGTGTGGGAGCAGTGATAGATTTCTTAGAGGCTTTGGGTAGAGAATCATTCTTTTGTAGGCTTGCAAGTGCGTATGTCTCCTGCCCGTGGGAGCAAAAGGGTATTTATAGTGTTTAATCCAGTTTAGCCTTACTTGGGTACCAAGACTGGCTGACGATTGTTCGTGCAAATTTGGCGGGCCATCACGGGGATTGTAGGTACCCATTATGGCAACCGTGGTCAATTGAGAATATTCCTTCCTTCTTCACGACGACGCTAGAAGCGGCGGTTACAGTAATTTTCATTGGAAGAGATTCACTGGACCACCGTTATCGTTTTGGGAGAGATTGCGCAATTGTAGGAAATATTTGGGTGATATCCGTTGAACTGTCTCGGGGCAATTTTGGCAAGTTTTTCTAGCGTGTAGAGTGTTGCAAGGCGGCCCTAGTTACCCACTTTCAGCTGGCCGGTCTGGGGTTGACCCCCCTAGGTTGACCGCTTTATTACTTGGTCCTGGGCTTTCGTGGGAGCAAGCCATGGGCCATAATTCTCTTGGCCCTCTGCTCGTCCTATGCCTTGCTTTTGAGCCGACCCATTTACAACCGTACCTATTACATCTTCGTCATATTCATTCACTCTCATGGTATCACCCCCTCCCTCATCGGTTGAATTCCCACCTCACTCACTCCCACCGAAAATGAAATTTATATATTTTTTAAAGTGATTATAATTATTAAAATTTAAAAGTAAAGAATATTTAAAATAGTTATATTTTTAAGTTCTTTATACTATTACAATTTATTAAAAATTATATTTAATATTTAAAAAATTAATAAAAGCTATTTAAAAATATTATTTAATGTTTAGACTTTTATTAAATTTAAAATAAAAAAAAAAATCCTACGTCAATCGATCTCCGTAATCTCCGCCGCACCAATAAACAACGTTAGCTTGGGAGCTGCTACTCTAACCATTGGTCATTTTTCGATTAGCTATAAATCGATCATTGTGAGAAAGTCAAACAAATAATAAAGAATGAAAAATCAACAAAAGAAGGTCAAAAAATCGTAACTGCCGCATCAAAATCCCCCACGAAAAAGTTACATATATATATATATAAAACTTGGAAAAGAGCATTTCGAAACAGCGTAAATTCCCCCCATCGCCAGCGAAGAGAGCATATTTAATCCCCCTTGATTGCACCTGCCTTTGTTCTTCACGCTGACTATTTTCAGCTTCGGTTGATCTGCCCTCTTTACTCTCCGGGAGAAATCAAACGACAAAAAATAATAATAATAATAAAGACAATGGCTGCACAGTTCAATAACCAGCGTTTTGCAGAACGCAAAACTTTGTCGTCAGATTCTCAAAATCAAGACAGCCAATGTCTCTTTTACTCACCAGGAACAGGGATTTATAGCAGCAAACACCCTCCTATGCAACTCCCTACGGACCCATTTCTCGACGTCGTCTCCTTCATTTTCTCTCACTCGCATCATGGCTGCTCTGCCCTCATTGACTCCTCGACTGGGTCTTCAATCCCATACTCCCAGCTTTTCCCACTTGTCAAATCCATGGCATTTGGCCTCCGTGAATTGGGCATCTCAAAGGGAGATGTAATTTTGATTCTACTGCCCAATTCAATCTACTTCCCTATTGTGGTACTTGGAGTTCTCTACTTGGGTGCTATTGTTGCTCCCATGAATCCTCTTTCTAGTCTCTCAGAGATCAAGAAACAAACAATTGATTGCCATGTTTGTTTGGCCTTTGCCACAACTGGAAATGTAAACAAATTAAAGGAATTAGGTGTGAAGGCCATTGAAGTGCCAGAGTATGTGAAAACAGACGATGAAGTTAATGACTGTGATACCTTTTGGAGGCTGATTTCATATAATCATGAATCGATTTTCCGTCCTCCAATAACTCAAGATGACGTTGCAGCTATCATAAATTCATCGGGCACTACGGGTAGTAGTAAGAGTGTTGTGCTTGTCCATAGGAATTTTATAGCTATGGTGGAGCTGTTTGTGAGGTTTGAAGCTTCACAATACAGAGAGAAGATCAGCTGGGAAAATGTTTACTTGGCTGTAGTGCCAATGTTCCACATATACGGGCTTTCCCTTTTTGTGATGGGATTGTTGTCATTGGGTACTAGCATTGTGGTGATGAGAAAGTTTGACATAAATCAGACGGTGAGAGCTATTGAAAAATACAATGTTAGTCACTTTCCATTGGTGCCACTCATATTGGCGGCTTTGACTGCCAAAGCTAAGAGGGCTGTCGATGGAAGTAGCTTGAGGAGCCTCAAACAAGTGTCATGTGGAGCCGCAGCCTTGACCAAGAGAGTCATAGAAGATTTTGTTCACGGTCTTCCTCATGTAGATTTCATTCAGGTATGCATATTTTTTATGTTTAATATTAGGGAAACTGTACTCAATGTTGGCCATTTAAACCATTGTTGGTATGCAGATTTGTTGGTCCAAATCAGGGTCCGATATAGTTTTGGTCATATGCTGATGTGGATGAGTCAGCTCTTGAGACCCACATAAACCCGTGTCAGGGAAACAATAGGGTATCTTAGGGTAAAAAAAGGGAAAACCTCTAAGATATGAATGGAACAACCACACATATGTATATATGTATGTGTGTGTATGTATGTATGTATTGATTTGGGACTTGTCCTATTATGTTGTGTATTTTGAGAAAAGCAGGGGAAATTTCTGGTGTAATTTGTGGCCAGGGTTTGAGAGCTTATGCTCAAGCATGTATTCATTCTTCTGATCATGGTGGGATTATCTCCTTCCCGGCTTGTGGTTTCCACATTGATAGGTTTTCCATGTAAATTATTGTACGTTCTTCTCAGTTATCTTATATTTTGTGGTTGATTGTGCCCTGGGAATTGTTTTTTTCTTGGATTGTCATAACATATATAATGTTTTACTTCTTGATCTTTTGTTGAAACTTGAATTCTACAGCATGCACCTAAGTCAAGACTAGAGAATATCTTTCTGCTCACATCCAGAAATATATGAGTGCATGATTTTCTAAATCCTTCTAGCTATTTGAGTAGAGATTTGGTCAAACCATGATTTGTTGTTCCTCAATTGGTTCATTTGGTTATTTATTATAATTCTACAGGGTTATGGCATGACCGAAACTACGGCAGTTGGAACTCGCGGCTTTAATGTTGGAATGATTCGTAAGCATACTTCTATCGGGCTGTTGGCTCCAAATATGCAAGCAAAAGTCGTGGATGGGAATACTGGTTCATGCATGCCTCCTGGAAAGGCTGGAGAGCTCTGGCTCCGAGGACCTGCTGTTATGAAAGGTAACCCTTTGCTTATGAACTGTTTCTGATGGCTTTTGGGACGTCATCCTATCATATGTTAAATCAGGGAAGCATGTGAAGTTGCTCATTAATAGCAATATCCAAACTGTGATATTTTTATGTTTCCTTGATTTGTTTGTTTGGATTCATGAGGAATGCAACTCTCCTTGCTAATGCAACTACAACAGCAGACAAAATACTCCACCACACAGTATTTCTAATGTTTTGCCCAAACCCGTGTAATTTTTGGTTTCCAAACATCTAGATGTGGAAACTTATCATGCTTGTTATTATGTTGCATTGAACTCCAGACGCTCTAGAGCTGTTTATAGCCTGTCGTTCTGCTGATATTGCTTATTATGATCATCGCTTACAAGATACATCAAAATTGCATCCCTACACCAGCATTGTGTCAGTAGCAGTGTATTTTTATTTACGACAGAGAAATAAAAGGTTTCACCTGTTATTTTTTATCATCTCAGGGATAAAACATGTTTGGAAAAATGGCATCACACAACCTCAAGCGCACACACAGTAGCAAATGAAGTAGAGGAAGAAGAAGAGTACACCAAGATTTACGTGGAAAACTTTTCACAAATCGAAGGAAAAAATTACGCGACACTTTATCCACAAACAAATTTTCACTATGTGAGCTTTATGGTTACACAAACCCTAGACGAAGAGAAAGGAGAACAAGAGCACAATGCAATCACAATATTCTCTCTTCACACTCTCACCCATAGAAAAAACTTATACACCTCACCGTTTCAATGCAGCATATATGTTGTGTAAATCTACAGAATATTCTATTCCCCGACAAAATCTGTCATTTCTAACAATATAAATATACTCTACAAATTTGTTGAGTACTGCAGAGAACGGCGTGCACTGAACAGAGATCGCGCAATATTTTCCTGAGATCATGCATGTCAGAGAAATCTTCTGAGTTGGCATTGAATTGGCCCAACTCTGGTTACGCGTTCTTGATCCTTCCGCTGCTTGCCTACTTGGCCGGTCAATGAATTTACCGGCCACTTGCCACAAGGTTTTCCGCTGTGCCAACTCGGAAAACATGAGCCCTTGGCCAATCAACGCGTTGACCGGCCAATTTGCTTCTTTGTTGGTCAATGCATTTACCGGCAATTTTGCACCAAGTGCCTTTAGCCGTTATCTGCCACCAAAGGCCTTTGCTCTTTTGTAGGTCAACGACGTGTTGACTGGAATTTCTCCGCAAAGTCCGCGGACACTACGCATGGACCTCATCCTCGTCTTCAGGCTGTCCTCGGACTAAGGCACTTCCACACGATAGTGACTTCAACAAACTTCCCTTCACGACCGTGAGGAAGCTATACTTGACAGACCAGCCAAGTTGTAACAGATTTCAAGCTGTGCTTTTGGCAGAATCTTGGTCATCATGTCTGACCAATTCTCCTCCGTTCGGACTTTTTCAAGCGTCAGCAGTCCAGTATCAGTAACATCTCTCACCCAATAGTATTGAATATCAATATGTTTCGATCTTGAATGGAATGAGAAATTTCTACAGAAATGTATACCACTTTGACTATCACAAAAAACTACATATTTCTCTTGCTTGAAACCCAATTCTTGCATAAACTTTTTCATCCAAAACATTTCCTTACAGGCCTCGGTTACTGCAATAAACTTAGCCTCAGTGGTAGAAAGGGTAACACACTTCTGCATCTTTGACTGCCAAGAGACTACTCCTCCAGCAAATTTCATCAAGTATCTCGAGGTGAACTTTCCAAAGTCAATATCACCTGCCATGTCGGCATCTGTATAGCCAACCAGGTGAGGCTTAGCATCTCCAAAGCACAGACACAACTTAGAAGTCCCTCGAAGATATCTCATTATCTATTCCACTACAGACCAGTGCTCCCTACCTGGCTTTAACAGAAAACGACTAACTATGCTAATAGCATGTGCAACGTCTAACTTTATGCATATTGTTGCATACATTAAGTTGCCTACAGCCGAGGAGTAAGGTATGCTCCTCATGTTGGCCTTCTCAGCATCCGAGGACGGACACTGCACACTACTCAGCTTAAAGTGACTTGCTAATGGCGTGCTTACAGGTTTAGATTTGTCCATATTGAAACGTTAGAGTACCTTCTTAATATAACTCTCTTGAGATAGCCATAACTTTCCTGCCTCTCGGTCATGAATGATTTTAATCCTTAAAATCTGTTTCGCCTGCCCAATATCCTTCATTACAAATGACTGTCCGAGCTGCTTGAGTTCTTCAATCCGAGCACTGTTTTGGCTAACTACCAGTATGTCGTCCATATAAATGAGTAGAATGATAAAGTCATTCTTAGAGAATTTCTACACAAAAATACAATGGTCAGAAGCAGTTTTTCGGTATCCTTAACTGACCATGACAGATTCAAATTTCTTTACCACTGTCTTGGAACCTATTTCAATTCATACAGCCTTTTTATTAAACAACAGACCAGGTGTTCCATCCCTTTAACTTGAAAACCCTTTGGCTGCTCCATTTAGATTTCTTTTTCAGGATTACCATAAAGAAATGTCATCTGGACATCTAGTTGCTCTACCTTCAAGTTCAGGACAGCAGCCAGATCGAGCACTACCATTATCGAGGATATTTTTACAATTTGGGAAAATATTTCATTGAAATCAACCCCTTTTCATTGATTAAATCCTTTTGCCACCAGCCTTACCTTGTACCTCGGTTTTGAGGCACTCTCATCCATCTTCAGTAGGAGCATCCATTTGTGCTTTAGTGCACGCTTCCCCTTTGGCAATTCTGCAAGTTAAAATATATGATTATCATGTAGAGAATCAATCTCCTCTTGTATGGATTCCATCCATTTAGCCTTGTGCTCATGCTTCATCGCCCTTTCAAAATCCTTTGGTTCTCCTCCGTCAGTGAGTAGGACGTACTCACTGGACGACAGACGTACGGACGGTTGTCTATCCCTTGTAGATCGTCGGACAATAATCTCCTCAGTCAGTTGAGTAGAAACTTCATTTTGATCCTCATGAGGCACAGTGATTGCCTCTTTATTGTCTTCAGCCACTCTAGGGCCATTATCCTCGGACTGAAGAGGTATTGGACGAACAATTTCAACGTTTATCTTATCTATCTGGCCAGTGTCAGATAAAGCCTTTTTGTCTTTTCCATTATTTTTAATGGTCCCCTCTTCAATAAAGATCACATCCCGTGATCGAACAAGCTTCTTCTCTGTTAGATCATAAAATCTGAACCCCAGATCATCTTCCCACAGCTGTTTCGTCTTTACCTCTAGCATGGTCCTTTCATCCTTGGAAATGTGTACAAAAATCTTGTACCCAAATACTCTAAGATTGTCGTAAGACAGCTCCTTTCCTGACCATATCCTCTCAGGAGTTTCACCTTTTAAGGGTTTACTGGACAACCTATTAATAATATAGGCAGCCATCCTTAGGGCTTCAGCCCAAAAGGATCCTGGAAGCTTCGCTTCTGAAAGTATACACCTTACCCTTTCCAATAACGTACAGTTTATCCGCTCTGCTACGCCATATAACTGCGGCGTCTTTAGTGGCGTCTTCTGATATTTGATGTCATGACACTGGCAGTAGGTATCAAATGCCCCAATATACTCACCTCCATTGTCATTTTAGACGGTCTTCAGCTTCTTTCCTGTCTGACATTCCACCAAAGCATAAAAGTGCTTAAATATACTGAGAACTTGGCCCTTGGTCTTTAGTAAGTAAACCCACAGTTTTATGAAATAGTCATCAATGAAAGGCATGAAGTATTGGGCGCCACCAAATGATTTCTCCTTAAACGGTCCACATACATCAGTATGTACCAATTCAAGCACCTCGGTCTTTTTAGATGGTGAGTATCCTCGGAAAGAGACTCTCATCAACTTCCCCACCAGACTGTGAGAACATGTCCTTAGTTCAACTTCCTTTACGTCTAGTATAAGGCCCTTCTTGGTCAGATGACATAATCCTTTTTCGCTCATGTGACCCAGTTGGCGGTGCCATAAGTCCAAGGTCTCCACACTGGTAGCAACGTTTACCTGACCTACCTCGGTAATACGTAAAGGCCTAACATCTTTCTACCTCGGGCAACTACCAAAGACCCAATGGTTAGTTTATATCCCCCATCACAGAAGACGTTGCAAAAGCTTGCATCATTTAGTCATCTTGCAGTGATGATATTCATCCGAATGTCATGATCATGTCAGACATCCCTTAAGATTGGTAGGGTGCCATTATTAGTGACGAGAGATACATCACCACAGCCAACAACTTTAGATGTCTCAATATTTTTCATTTTTAACACTCCAAAATCACTCGAAGTGTATGAAGTAAAATTACCCTTCCGAGAAGTTACATGGATGGATACTCCATTATCCACCATCCAGTCAGTTGCCTATTCAGCTAGATTTACCATGTCATTCACTTCACACGCTAACAGGAGCTTGCCTCCTGTGATCACTGAGACCGATGATTTTTCTTCACATCGTCCCTTTTCTCCTTTATTATTCTAAATATTCTCACGCTTCCATTTGTTGCAATATTTCTTGATACGACCTTTCTTACCACAATGATGACATTCAAAATTTTGAAACCTTGAGCGAGACTTACTCCGACCCTTATCTCTAGACTTTGGACCATGACCTTTACTCATTCGCCGTGATTCTGTCACGAGTACCTCTGAATGAGCCGAGGTGGAGGTCCCTTGAGACCGCCTAAACTCATTCATGAGTAGAGAAGCAACCATCTCGTCCAACTTAAGCGTGTTCTTTCCAAACAGTAATATTGTGACGATGTGATCATATAAGGCTGGTAAGGAAGTCAGCAACACCAATGCCTTGTTCTCTTCCTTAATCACCTCATCAAGCGCTGCTATCTGCGTTAGAATCCGGTTAAACTCATCCAGATGCTTCTCGAAACTTTCCCCCTGAGACAAGCGTAGTTCATAAAACTGCTTTTTCACGTGCAGCCTTGTAGTCAATGGCTTGGGCTTATATCGGCTTTCAAGCTTTTTTCAAACCTCCGCCAGGTTTGATAAGCCCAGGGCCTCATAAATAGTATTGTCCGCTAGGTATAACTTGATAGTGCAGTTGGCAAGATCTCTTTTATCCTATCATTCATCCTCGGTCAGATTCTCCAGCTTCTCATCCTTTTTCTTTAACATTTTCATTGTTCCTTCTCGGGTCAATATGTTCTTCACTCTTTCTTACCAATTGATGAAGCCACCTTACTCGTTAAACTGCTCTACACTGAACAGCACATTCATTGAAGACGATGACGCCATCCGATTAAAAGCTTATCAAACTATACTCTCTGATACCACTTGTTCGAAAAAATGGCGTCACACAACCTCAAGCACATACATAATAGCAAATGAAGTAGAGGAAGAAGAAGAGTACACCAAGATTTACGTGGAAAACCCTTCACAAATCGAAGAAAAAAACCACGGGACACTTTGTCCGTAAGCAAATTTTCACTATATGAGTTTCACAGTTATACAAACCCTAGACGAAGAGAATGGAGAATAAGAGCACAATGCACTCACAGTATTCTCTCTTCACACTCTTTCATCCTTAGAAAAAACTTACACACCTCACCGTTTCAATGCAACATACATATTGTGTAAATCTACAGAATATTCTATTTCTCGACAAAATTTGTCATTTCCAACAATATAAATATATTCTACAAATTTGCAGAGTTCTACAGAGAACGGAGCACACTCAGTGAAAATCGCGCAATATTCTCCTGAGATTATGCATGTCGGAGAAATCTTTTGTGCTGGCATTGAATTGGCCCAACTGTGATTATGCCTTCTTGATCATTCCGCTACTTGCCTCTTTAGCCAGTTAATGCATTGACCGGCCACTTGCCACAAGGTTTTTCGTTGTGCCAACCCGGAAAACTTGAGCCCTTGGCCGGTCAACGCATTAGCCGACCAATTTGTTTCTTTTCCGATTAACGCATTAATCGGCAATTTTACACCAAGTGCCTTCAATCGTTATTTACTATCTTGGCCGGCCGGTCAACTAGTTGATCGGCCAATTTGTTTCTTTGCCGGTTAACGCATTAATCGGCAATTTTACACCAAGCACCTTCAACCGTTATATGCCATCTTGGCCGGCCGGTCAACTAGTTGATCGGCACTTCTTCCACCAAAGGCCTTTGCTCTTTTGCCGGTCAATGACGTGTTGACCGAAATTTCTTCACAAAGTCTGCGTATACCACGCACATACTCATCCTCGTCTTCAGGCTGTCCTTGGACTAAGGCACTTCCACATGGGAGTGACCCCAACAAAACAAGGTGACAATTGGTATATAGCTGCAATGTTTCATCCCCATGTTAGCCAAGATGATATGTTCATTGATAGTTGAAATTTCTGATTTATCTGTAATTACATGTTCTGCATAACTAATGAAGTGTTTTTTCTTCTCCTTGTCCTTACAGTTTGTCTAGGCTGTAACATAATTGACTGACTGAAATATAAATCATCTACCTGTTGGGTTATGGGGCCACTCCCGTATCGGCCCATACCCATTTGATATGCCAAAATTGGTAGTGCAAATGATAAGTATTTTTGAGGTGTCAATTCTAGAAGCACCACGCCACATTACGCCTGGGACGCACCTGAGGCGCCATTTCTAGAAACTCTACGCTCGAGCCGCGCCTGCTGGGCGCTCGAGCTCCATTTCTAGAATCTCTGTGCTCGAGCCAGACCTACTGGGCGCTCGAGTGCCATTTCTAGAAGCTCTGCGCTTGAGTCGCGCCTGATGGGCA